>RJWM01004597.1:0-99838 GCA_004363535.1 Dasyprocta punctata | reverse complement strand
GATTGTACTCATTTGGAGTACCAAGAATAGCACAATTCACAGAGACAAAAAGTAGAACAATGGTTCCAGGGCCTTGGGGGACTGAAGAGTGAGGAGTTATTGCTTAATAAGTTTTGTTTTACAAGATGAAAAGTGTTTTGGAAGCTGGCTGCACCAAAATGTAAATGCATCTCACACTACTTAAAAATTATCAAGATGGTAAATTTTATTATGTATACTTTACAAGTTAAGACATTTTAAATTCTTCTCCACTGGTTTCCACCAAAAGGATCAATATTAAAACCTGTCTTATGGTACACAGAACTCCCATGATCTGACTCCTTCTGTGATAGCAGTAACAAATACAATCAAGAGCATTAGGCTATGTATGGATTCCAGGAAAAATACATAGAATCATTTTATCTTCAAGTGTGTTGTGATGTAGAAAAATAAAGAACATAATGACTCTTGTAATAAGAAAGTCACAAATTGAGATTTTTATAATCACTGAATACAATGCTTCTTTAAGAAGCACTTAGTAAAATTACTGTTTATATCGACGGGTGCGGTTTTTGAACCATCATTAATTTTCACAATAACCATTGTTTTATGACTTAAGTAATTTATTCAAACAATGTTTCACAAGCATTTGGAACTAGGGAATCTTATAAAGCATCTTAATATGTGTAACAAGAAAGTAAATTAAAAAATTCATTAGCACCAGGAGGATTCTTATCTTCTCCCTATGTGTCAAAAGCTTGACAGAAGTTCTCAATCTAGCCAGCAAGTACTTTCTTGATTAAAAGCTAATTTCTCTTTCTAAAGAGCAAAGTCATATCTCTGATCTGCTTCCTTCTAAAGAGGAGCATGTATTCTTTCCCCATTTCTCTGTAGCATAAGCATTCATTATCAGCCACAGCCCAACCCTTGAGCTTTGCATTCTAGGACAGCAGACATGTGGTCCCCTCTTCTCTATCCTTAAGGGGTCTTGTGTATGCTTGTATCACATTCCTAATGGATTATTGTTCAAGCATTATTGGTTGGTACGTCTTCTCCAAAAGATTATAAGCCAGAAGAGGCAGAAGCAGTCTTCCTGATGTTTGCAGTTATAGAACTAGCTCAGGACTCACCACTGAGGAGATGTCCAAGAATGTTAAATTGGCATCACTGAATTATTACACTTAATCATAAATGGGATATTAAGAATGCTGTATGTTAGAAACATTTATTGGGTCAAACATGGTGCATTATTTTACTGGGACTACCAGAGTGGCTTTAAGCAACACAAATGTATTCTCTTATAGTTTGAGAGAAAAAATTCCCAAATCCCTATATAACCAGACTGAACCTAAGGTGACAGCAAGACTGTGCTCTCTATGGGCAGTAGGGAAAGTTATTTCCTTCCATTTTTCAGCTTCTAGAACTGCATTTGTATCATTCCTTGGCTCATGGTCCCTTTCTCCATCTTCAAAAGCCACAGTGTAGCATCTCCAAATATCTTTCTGTCTCCCTCTCACCTAAACAACTCTTTGCATGACATCTCTCTTCTGCCTGTGATTAATCTCTCTCTTATAAGGCCTTTCTCAGGAGCTCTCATCACATCTATATAGGTCCTGTTAGTATATAAGGTAACAGTCACAGGTTCCAGGAATGGTCTACATATCTTTGGTCTACATATCTTTGGAAACCATTACCACTGGTAGTAGAGTGGCAACAGATCAATTAGAAAGCTCCTATATTGGGCCGGAGATTTAGCTCAGCGGCAAAAGCCCTTGCCTGAAAAGCGCAAGGTTGTGAATTCAATCCCTGGTACAAAAAAGAAAGAAAGAAAGAAAGAAAACTACTATATTACTGACAATTACTAAACTCTATTTCAGAGCAGAAGAAAAATAAAGCAAAGAATGTAATCTATTCTAGGAAAGATGTGAAACAATATGGTAACATAGATGTAGGGAACAAATAAAAAGAAAAGATGACTCCAAGCTAGAACATTAGTCCCAGGGGAAACATTGGTGCCTTGGACACCATATAAATGCCAGAAAAGAACTGGGGTAAAAGAGAGGGAAGGAAGAATGATTTTAGTTTTAAATATACTAAGTTTGAGTAGCAGGCAGAACATTTATATAAAGCATGTTTTGCAGACAGCAAGGTCTGAGAACTATGATGAGAATAAAGACCAGAAATAGAGATTAGGAAATAGGACTGATTGCATACAGGCAAGAAGGCCCACTGAGAGAAGACAAAGAGAAAGAACCATAGTTGTGCTTTAAAACAAGCCATTAGGACTGGAAAGACAAAAAGAAATAGAAGCAGAGAAGTAAGACAAGAACATTGTCCACCATTCCTGGTGCTGCAGGGGAGGAGAGTCTGAGACGGGAATGAGAGTGAGGAGGAGTTTCAGCAATAGCACCACAGCAAAGCAGCGAGAAGGGCAGAGTATTGGGTATAATGAAAGACTGTTAATCTTTGGTGATTACAGGGGATTGGTAACCACAAAGAGGATTTCCAGTACAGCAGGGCCACAGGAAGCTGAACTCCAAGAAAAGGAAACAATGAATGGAAATGAAACTTTGAGCCAGTTTGGTGTTAAAAGTAAAAGGAAAGAAATTCAAAAGGGTAATAGCATAAAAGCATAATCAAGGGAAGTACTAGGGACTGAATGCCTCTTCCCTATTTGTAGACTGAAATTTGATCCCTGATGTGATAGAATTAAGAGGTGGGGCTGATGGGTGGTAATTAGGTGAGGAGATGAGAGACCTGGTGACTGTTAATCCTAGTATGCCAACTACGTTAGATAAAGAAATGCCTAGCATAGTATAAAAGCGTGCTCCTGGGTGTATCTGTGTAGGTAATGGAGGCACAGCTTTGGTTACACTATATGGTCTTGCACTGTTCCTCTCTGGCTCTGTTATCCTGTTCTCCTCAGCCTCATAAGATAAGCAGGTGTTCTCTGCTATGCCCTTCTGCTATCAGATTTCTGCCTTGGAGTCGGCCAACAAGGTACTGAATCTCCTGAAATGGTGAGCTAAATCAAACATTTCCTCCTTTAAATTTTGTGTTGGCAACTGTGTCTTGGTCGTGGAAAAGTCCACTAATAAAGACTTCCTGAATTGGATTTAATATGCTTTTTAGAGACCCAAAAGAGCACATCGACCTCTTCTACCATGTGAGTACATCATAGCAAGAAAGTGCTGACTATGAGAAACGGGCCAAATTAGATACCAAATCTGTCAGCCCCTGTCCTTGGCCTTCCCAGACTCTAAAACAGAAAATACAGTTGTATTGTTGTTTAAAAGCCACTCCATCTAAGGTATTTTGTCAAAGCAGCCCAAACAGACTATGGCAAAAGGGACTTTTATTTATCAAGATAGGGGAAATATGAAGTTGTTTGTAAGGGGAAAGTTGTGGAAAGGAGACAGAATATGGGCACCTACAGAAGGAAACAATAAGGGGTAAGAGAAAGATCACAAATAGAGGGCATAGTCCTGAAGAGATTCCTTCTTCTACAGAAGTGCTAGGGTGTCTTGTAGATGAAGAACACATTTAGTGATCACTATCACCAGTCTTTCCCCTTTATATTCCCAGCTATAGAATTATCCTAATATCACAGAATTCCTCTCCCTTCTTTCTTAGGGACATTGTGGCTCATATCTAAATGTTATTCCAAAGCCTCATGAGGTCATAGGTGGGGCTTTCTGGAGATGGCTACATCTAGGGTATATGAATGTGAATTGAAGGCATGCAGTACTGGATTAGCCCACTAATTGGTTTATCATAGTTCTAGTTGTGTGTGGAATTACCCAAAAAGCTTATAGCCTAGATAGGTTAAAAGGGAAAGAGAGGCTCCCTTCTGCTGTTGTTGCCTCCTGTCTGACCTTTCATGGACTGTTTCTTCTCTGCCACGCCACCTTGCCTTGGAACCAGCCAACTATGAGCTGAAACCTCCACAAACTGTGAGCTGAAATAAACCTTTCCTCCTTTAACTTTGGGTGTTGAGCATTTTGTCTCAGCAACTAGAAGTAATTAAGAAACGGACAAAGTATACATGCAAGCCTCTAACTTCCTTCTGAACATAATAAGTGAAGACCCATGGCTATTGACATTCCTCAGATTGAACAAGAAGCAAGCAGTTCCTGCCCTGGATCCCATTTCAAACTTGACGACTTGTGCTTTCTCTGCAGAGTACAACTTCCCTGCCTATGGACCATACCTACTTGGCTCTGACCTCTCTTCCCCACCCAAGCCTTCTACTCATAAACCAGACATTTTGTCACAACCTAAGTATCTGTCAGATTTCCCCCATTTAATGCAACCTCTAGCTAGGTTTAGTACCTGCTGCATGACACCCAAATGCCAGAATACCACTATGAGCCCTTTGATAGTATTTGGTCTAAGCATTTGTGATAAGTGAATTATGGCATTGATGAATGACCAAGGAAATTTATTCAACAAGCTAATCTGTATTACTCAGATCAAACGTTACAAATATTGAGCTATTTTCCTTAAATAAAAGTCTTTCAGCTGAATTCTTTGAATGTTTATTTCAACTCATGACTAGATTTCACTACAGATTTTAAGAGCTCTGCCTTTTGACCTAGTTTCAATTTTGTTTCCAGTAAGCACATCATTATCACACTGAAAACCATGAAATGGTAATACCAGTAAAGTTGGTTATTAAAGCAGGGCAAAGTCACTGCTAGACATTTATCTGGATGTGATGGCATACATCAGTTCCTGCCATTGAGATATTTCTAGGGTAGGAGTGTTTAACTGCAGAGCTGACAAATAAATCTTACAGGACCTATATAAAACCGAGCTTCTTAATCATGGACTAGTGGACTAGCTGTGGGCACACAGGCAAGTTTAACTGCTCATTAGGAAATGCAGTTTGGAGGACAACAGCTTCAAACAGACACTGCTAGAAGAGAAAGGGGGACTTTGAAGAGCTTGTCCCAATAAACAACAAGCCCTGTAAAGCTCACAAATCTGCCTGCCAAGGAAGAACTACTCCTATTGTGAACTGTGATCCTCTCACTGCATGCTGAGAGACAGGCATGCGCTCTTTCAAGTTCTCTGCCTTTCAGACAAAAGGCAGAATTAAACCTTTTAAGGTCTCCCTGTGTTGTCTATGATTAGCCTCGCTTCCTGTTGAACAGTCTATTTATCTGTAGCTTTTAATCTGCTACACGGATGACAAAAAGATGAACACAAAACACACACACACTCACACTGACTCTTATCTGAATGGACAGATGCAAAAACATACAGCTTAGAATAAATTAGAATAAACTGAACTCAAGATGTAACAAGCCTGAAGAAAAAATATTTCAGAAACACTACAGAATGTGTTTATCATCAAGAATTCGAAGCCTCTGGGCTGATCCTTTTTCAAGATAGACACAAGTTTCTGGTCCCTGCAGCTGGCCAAGACATGGGGCAAGGCTTAATACGAGTTTCCTCATTCACACAGCAGTCTTAGTCCTCTTCAGAAAGGCAACTCCAAGATCCTTGTGTTCTCTGTGGCTCTTGGCCTCCACATAGAGTCCTGCTGAGACCACGGTTGAATGGCCAGACAGCCCCGCAAGGAGAAGCTTCTCAAAGCAATTTCATCTCAAAGCAAACATGGCTTTCATTTCCTGAAAAGAAAACACCAAGAGCAACAGAGGGTTTTGCATGGTTCTCTTCATGTTTACCAGTTCCATTTGCCATTGGGATACAACTTTCCACCAGCGATCTTTATCTGTTAATATCCAAACAGTAGTAGCAAACACAAGCATGTGAAAGAGGAAATAAGCACATCCAGGTAGGGCCAGAGGCTCCAAGGTAAGAGATTCTTGGAAAATTTTTCAAACTCTACAGCTGCAGACAGTGCCTACATGTTAAATCACTCAGGTCACAGAGAACTACTGCCCTGATCTGCTGTTGACAGTATCTAAGAAAGAAGGTTCTCAAGTAAATAATATAAGGATTGTGCTGTGTGCTTCCCAGTTCTAACCTGGCCAGTTTGATGCTCTTCAGATAGATTGGGGCATGACAAAGCCAGCTGGGAAGTAGGTGTGTCCTGCTAAATTACATATGCAGAATGGTTTCCAAAGCCCTGCACATGGACTTCTCAGGAGAACCTGAGTGAGTTTTCAATAGGAGGCCTAGACTTGATGTCAGCCTGAGACATGCGATCCAAGCACTGCCTCTTGGGACCCATATGAAGTTCTCATGAGTTTTCTAAAGATTTGCACAATATAGAGGACACACTGATGCCATGAAGAGATTGCTAGTGTAACTTTCCATGATTGCTCACATTGTTTTCCAGATGCAGCGTGTACTTTCATTTTTGCTGTTACCTTCATTCTCTCTTTACTTAGCCCAAGCTCACTCTGCAGAACCAGTTTCTCCACACTCTTCACTTTTACATTCTTAAATAAAGTTTGTCACTGTTTATTGCTCACTGTATCTAATTCTTTGTTCCAGACTGGAAGAACCTGGAATCTAACACCAGAGGCAAGTAGCCCAGAATCAGGTAATCTTTAGTTGTCGAGCCACTTTTAGAAACAAGCTAACTAATATGGCTCTGACACACAATGCTAATGAGAGGCACTCTGGTCCGCTTCCTCCATCTCCAAGGCTAGCAGTCTCAAATATATTGTCATAAGACATTTCATTTTTTAATGTCAATTGTATAATCTGTCAATGGACAGAGCATTGCTGTTAACAGTAACTTGAACTTTGGGTAAAGATATAAGAAATGCAGTGTCAGGAAATAGAATAACTAAAGACAAGACACTTTTCATGTCCCCTTTTGTAAAAGTTCTCTGTCTTATGCCTGTTCACTAAGATGGCACAAGCCCCTTGAAGAGTGATTTTTCTATGTTTTCTTTTTTAGCTTCATTTTCTGTGTAGTTCATTAACTCTAACACCAAGATGCTCAATTTAAAAACTTAAATAAGAGCTCAGATATCTAAGAAACACATTATCAATGTACAAGGATAATACTGCAGTATATCACTTTAGAGCATGAAGAAACCTTACAAATGCCCCATTTTATAAATAAGAAAAAACTTGAGGTACCAAGATACAAAGTATAGCATTTTCTATAAATTAAGGTGATCTAGTTTGTCAATGACAGAATGTCTATTCTGGCCTGGTCTTGTTCATACCACTTGCAGAATGCAGTACATTGTTTAAAATATCAGATTAAAAAACATTGTTTAAAATATCAGATTAAAAAACAGAGTTAATGTTCCAAATTGCATCCACAACAGTAGAGGATCTTGAGATAATTTACTGAAACAAATAGTTTGTGAACTAGGATTGTAACATCTAATAAAGAAGGGACACGGTTTTTGTTCTCACACAGTTGAAATCTCATCCTATATAAAAGCAGCTAAGCTTGTCATTTCAGGGAATTCCTACCCAGTACCAATAACTGATCTATCAAGGACAGCTGGGCTACATCAGAAGCAAAGTTCTCGTGAAGCAATGACCTTCCTGTTTCTAAACATGTTCAAGTAGAAGCTAAACGTCACAAGTCAGAACTAAATAACTAAAAGCAAAGCCAAGCCTGTTGTAGGAGTTTTGAATATACCATGATCAGGTCTTAGAACAACCCATAAAGTAGATAGTATCCTCACTTGACACTTAGAAGGCTGGGATTCAGAGGCCAAGTAACTTAGCTGTGATCACATATACAAACAACAGCACAAGGACAATAAGGAAAGTCTGCAGAATTTCAAGGATTATTAAATAGCTGAACTACATCAGAACCATAATAGCCCCTGGCTCTTCTTATCGGTCTCACCAAAACTGGGTATTTTTGGATTAAACCAAAACAGGAAGTAAATTCCATGTAATGCAAGGTACTGATACTTGCATTATCATACTTGTATTATGAATGCACAGTACTTGACTGAGAGTTAATAATTGATGAAAGAAAAAGAAAAAGCAAATGGCAAGTGCAGCATCCAAACCCATGTCTCAGAGAGTCCCAAATCTAACATCATGGGTGGCTATGAACATGTTTCATCCCATACATATTTGTGGGTTCTATAGTTCTTTAGTTTTGAGATTACCTTCCAGAATAATAAATAAATAAATAAATAAATAAATAAATAAAATTAACATTTCTCCAGAAAGAAGTAGAGAAAAATTGCCCCCCAAAATGAAACACTTAAAAATCTCAACTTTATATTTGATTCAACTCCATATTGTGATCAGAGAGCTCTGCCTCTTGTCTGATACAACTCAGGTCCCATGTAACAAGATTTTATTGTATTATAGCTTCATCCATCCACTATTTTTCTATGTCATGTTTTCAGATTCAACAGAAACTATGCAAAGAAGACATTCTTGGCTATGTGCTGCTAATAGTATTACCAGATTTCTCCTCCTTGGACTTAAAGTACTATAACATAAACTTCACTTGCAGCTACTGTTATTGACTCACACTTGAGACAGCCCAGGGGACAGAAAGGCTTTCATAGCAATTACTTTTTTTTAAGGATTCTACTTTTTCTGGATAAAGGATTTATTTTAATACTAAAAAGAAGTCATTTACTGATTAGCACTTGATTTTATCATAATAACATGAACCACTCAGCCTTTCTTAAGGACTTTCCTAATGCATAAAGAATGTCTTGCTCTGTCTCTAATTATACTCATACCTTTCCATACAGTTTTCAAGTAATCCTTATATAGAAAATAGGAGGGTTTTGCCTTATGTGTCCTAGTTCAAATGCCACAGAAACCTGGAAACTAACTTTTTGAGCAAAGGTCTTCTTTGAAAACCTAATGAATGGTATGGATCCACCAAACAGCACATAATACACATACATAGACTCTTACAAACATTTCCTGACACAATATTATTATTGGCAGCTAAGTTAGATAGAAATTAATATATAGTAAGAAAGGGATTGGACTTCCAAGGAAGACAGCAGAATAAAGATATCAGAATCATAGTGGAGGCACATCTGAAGAAAGCCAGACCTCATGATAAAAATGGAATGGCCAGGCCTATGTGCCTCCCAGAGGGTTTATAAGCAATAATTTGAGATTATACTATTATTGGTATCAACTGGTCCAATAAAGTCAAAATAGATCCCTTTTCCAAAGAAAAAATTTAATGCAAAAAAGGATAAAAATAGAATATATATAGCAATAGACCCATGTAAGTCATAAAAGTGTGGAATTTTTTTCTAAGTACTATAGACAGCTAATCAATGATTTAAATAAAGGACAGATGGCCATCCCTTGGAAGTCAAGATTTGACAAGAGCCTGTCAGTGTCCTCCCCTACTCCAAGCTAAAACATGAAATAATCTTTTCTCAGGACACACAACATCACCAAGATACCTCTGTATGTATGCCTGACAATATAAAAATATTCCTGATGAGGCAAATCTGTTATCAAACCCTTATTCTAGACTTGATGTGAAAAATAATAATCATAATCAGAATGGAGGAATCCATTTTCTTCAATTCTTCATATGCATCAAGTCCTTTATATATCACCAAAAGATAGAAATAACTGTCTTGTAGTAATAATACCCCAGAGTACTATATGGTTAATTGCAGTTTTAAGAAAAAGAATATAATTCTCCATAATTTTTCAAAAAACTCTGCTGGTCAGAGAAAGTCTCAAATTTTTTCACAAACCCCAGGAAAGGAACTCTTATCCCAGCAAACTTTGTCTTTGATAGGTTCTGCTAGCCTGGGGCTTAGCATCCCCCCAACTTGGTACTGGGCCCAGAGAAACAACTTAGCTCTCCAAGAGTAAACTCCATATTTTCCTTCTCATTCCAGAGATAAACCTCCCTCTCCCTTTTGCACCTGTACCAAGCCCTCTCCAATCCCAAGACTCCACAACCCCCCAAGCCTCCAACCCCAGACCCCAGTAAATCATTCTGTCTCCTGCTTTATACAGGCAGATGCTCCCTCAAATCACCTGTCAATATGTCATTTTGCCCACCTCCCCAAACCCCTCCCCCAGCCAAAGTTGATAAAGGTAACTGCACTCCTCTGTTCTTGTTGAGAGCTTTCACATCCCCTCCTTGCCCCTAAAGCTCTCCCATGCCCTCCGCATTAAAGGCCTTCTCCTTATCTCTCTCGTTCTTATTTTCTCTGCACCGCTTTAGATTTAGTGACTTTAAAACAGTCAAACAGTCTTAATATAATTTCTAAATACCATGCCATATTTTCTCACAGAAATAAAGATAAAACTTTCAGAAGTATATAATTTACTTATTTCCAACTTTATTTAAAAGCAACTTACAGGTATATTATGAAATTACTTTTTCATGACATTTTTTCTTTAAATTTATGGAGTACATCTTCTTCCCATGCATAATTCCACATGGTATTGACCACGCATTACCTGCAACATATTTACATAAAAACAATAAGCAGCATGATTTCCTTCTTAATGTTAGGATGATCAATTGCATATGTTAAACTGTAAATATGTTAAACTCAACTTTTTCTTCTGGCCCACTGTATTATCAGTGATAAGCAATGACAATAGATTTAAAATATAAAAATAAGTATTTATATACTCACATATTGAATCTGCCAAAAAATAAGTATACAAATTTCAGCCGTTCTCCATACTAATAAATATCTGAAAGCTAAAGGCCACCATTCTGAGTACCTCTTGTTATTGCAGAGGCTAAAGGTAATTTGTATTAATCTCACAATGTCTCGATAAATTTAGCATTAAAATTTTTTTATTATTTTGTTTTTATCTTTTTGAGACAGGGTTTCACTATGCAG
Organism: Dasyprocta punctata; assembly: GCA_004363535.1. Lineage (NCBI taxonomy): Eukaryota > Metazoa > Chordata > Mammalia > Rodentia > Dasyproctidae > Dasyprocta > Dasyprocta punctata. Next base: position 89,096 of record RJWM01004597.1, on the reverse strand, counting down.
TTCAGACTGGCCTTGAACTCACAGTGAACTTCCTGCCTCAGCCTTCCGAGTGCTAAGATTACAGGCATGTGCTACCATGCCAGGATAGTATTAAAATGTTTATACAAGTTCCTGTTTTTATGATGCATACATTTTCGGTGGATTTGTATATATATGTACTGCATTTTCTTTTTATTGTCACAAAAAGAAATTTCTTTCCCCTTTTGTAATTGCTAAGAAAAACTCTCTTAAAACAGCAATGATTATCATAGTCATATTTATTTATTTATTTATTTTTATTTTTTGGTCTTTTTGAGATAGGGTCTCACTATGCAGTTCAGACTGGCATTGAGCTCACTTTATAGCCCAGCCTAATCTCAAACTCACAAGGATCCTCCTGCCTCAACCTCCCAAGTGCTGGGATTACAAGCATGTGCCACTACACCTGGCTGCCACAGTCACATTTAAACTCTATTATGATTTAAATAGGGTAACATATCTCCCTGTGTTCCTGGTTGTCACTCTGAGGCCACTGCCTATTTTCTTTCAAACAGCTAAAGAAGAAACTTACAAAATTTACATATTCCAGGTTGATGTTAAAACGTCCTGGGGTTTTCCTCTATAATCTGTTCTCTCTGATCCTCTGATTTGTCCCATGGAAATTGCAACTGTTTAGGATCTGCCTTAGCCACTACACAAAAAGAACCTTGAAAAGTCCTGCAAGACCATTAGCATTGTGACAAAGGCATGGAGATGATAATTCACCAAATACCACTTTACTACACAGTGCCACAGGCTTTGGCCATTCCATGGCAAAAGATAACAGTGCACACAAGTTACAACTGGAAAAGAGAATGACCACATGAAAGTTACATAATATGCTTAATTATTGCTCTTGTCCTCATTTCTTTTTTTTTCTTTTTTAGTACTAGAAATTGAACCCAGGGGCACTTTACCACTGACCTACATCCTGTCCCTTTTTATTTTGTATTTTGAAACAGAGTCTCACTAAGTTGCCCAGACTGGTCTTGAATTTGTAAAGCTTCTGCCTCAGCCTCCCAAGTAGCTGGGATTATAGGCATACACTACCATGTCTAGCTCTGATCAGTTATTCACAGTTACTACTTCATTATGTTTCTATTAGAAGATAAACCTTGCCCATCAGTGCATTAATTGAGAGAGAAAAATCACAACTGAACAATAGAATGGACAAATACCTCTATTTTTAAAAAGAACAAAGGGGGACCCACCCCCCACAGGAATAAGGCATCAAGACAAAAAGAAAATCTGGACTGTAGGAAACCTGATTTGACCCATTTCAGCAAAGACAACAAAATCCATCACTGCTCAAATTCTGAAAGACAAGAAAGAAATCTTAGCATCAGAGGATGAGAAAGAAGTGGTTGAATAGAACCTGGTTAGTTCTTAATGTAATTGTCATTTAAAAAATAAATAAATGGACTTGATTGGAAAATGCTTTTTGCCTGGAACTGCATAGCTTACAAGGCTCATTGCTTTATTAAAAAGTAATTAACTATGTCCTTGCAAAGAGGACACAGAAGTCTACTCAAATTCTGGCCTAAATACATGAAAATTTTACCCTTAGAATTTTACCAGTAGAAATTAAGTCATAAGTCAAAACATCTAATCTTAACATCAAATGCATAATCCAATCATCAAGTAAAAGTATATGGTTTCTAATATCCCTAAAGATTATAATTTAAATATGAATTTTAAAAATAGAAAAATGTTTAAAGCAATTTTTAAGTAAAAATTTTCTATCATAAAATAATAATAAAGAACAACTGAATAAGAGAACTACTCAACACAGGACTCTTCTTTCTGAAGAACTTAATTCCAAATTGTTTTAAAAGTATTTAGTTTATTGTGATGGCAACTCAATCTTAACATGAATAAATCAAGTGTACATTTTCTTAGAAACAAGAACAGTTTGTTTCATAGGCTGAATCTCTTAAGAAAAATGAAAAATGCACAGATATTTTGAGAGAAGCCCTAAATCAATTAACTTTTTTCCTCTTTTGATATTGGGGATCAAACCCAAGGTCAATCCCACACTAAGAAGCACCCTACCACTGAGCTACAGCCCTAGCCTATAGCATGCTCTGTTTCTGGTACTTCAAAGGTGCTTAACCTGATAATCAAAATAATAATTAAGAGACAAATAATAATAATAATTAATAATGATAAAAAATAATAATAATAATAATTAAGAGACAAATAATTAAGAGCTAGACTAGAAAATAAGAGATGTCTCAAAGAGAAAAATTAAACATAAATATTTTGGAAACATCATAAAGATGGTGTTATATTTTCATGGGCATCATAGAACTGGGTTCAAAGCTAGTCCTCTAGAAGGTAATTACATTTTCTTAGCAATTCTGATCAAAATCCAGATAAACTGCTTCCAAGATGATGGCAATGTCCCCAGGAAAGCATGAACTTCTTACCATCCCAACTGCTTCTCCACACACTGAGCCCTTACAAATGCACACATCTCTGTGCTTTAGAATAAGTGCATTTGAAAACAAGACACACCACTCAATACCATTCCTCCCTGTCATTCTGCAACAGAAACTAATGTTTTTTATCTTAGCAAGATTGCCTACCCTGATAAACCTCAGTTAATGTTTTACTTTTACCCTCCCTTACACACTAACATCAGGTATTTGATTTCATTTATTAATTTGGGTTATTTAGGATTTTTATATTTTCTTGATTCAGCTTTGGTAATTCATATGTATTGAGGAATCTGTCCATTTCCTTTGTATTTTCCATCTTATTAGAATACAAGTTTTCAAAGTAGGTATAGATGATTTTCTGGATTTCTGCAGGGTCTGTTGGATTTTGACCTTTTCATTCCTAATTACATAGATTTGAGTCTTTCCTTTCCTTTTTTTGATAAAGTTGGCTAAGTGTTTATCCATTTTGTTTGCCCTTTCAAAGAACCAACTATTTGATGCATTGATTCTTTGTATTGTATTTTTTAGTCTCCAGCGTGTGAATTCCTGCTCTGATCTTCATAATTTCCTCCCTTGTACAAGCTTTTGGTTTAGCCTGCTCTTATTTTTCTAAAAGTTTGAGGTTCAGCATTAAGTTGTTTATATGTACTTGCTCTGTTTTCCTGGTATGAGTATTTACTGCTACGAATTTCCCATTTAAGACTGCTTTTGTTGTGTTAAAAAAAAAAGGAGAAAGAGAAAAGAAAAAAGAAAACTATATAAAACAAAACAAGCCAAAAAGAAAAAGGAAAACAAATAGTTCACTTTCAGAATTTTCTCTGGTTTCACTAGTAGATAGCCTGTGGAGACAGAGTCTCAAATTGTGCCACTCTATCAGCAAGCCAGCAGTTGCTTTATGGTGGAGTAGTAGATAATCTCAGCAGGCCTGCCCTGGAGACCAGACTCACTGGGCTTGCCACAACTCAAGCAATTTCCATGGGTCTGCACCCAGCTAGGAGCTGCTAGAGGAAGCCGGAGGCAGTTCTATTCTGGGCTTATTGTCCCCTCTCCAAAATGGCTCCTGGCTAATCACTCTCTCCTGCAGAAGACTAAGTCCTCTGCACTCACCAACAGCCAGCACAGTCCTCCAGGTCTACTGTTTTCCTCCACTGCTGTCTCTCCGCAGAGGCCTCTGGGGCTGTCAGCTGTCACAGTCCCCATGACCATGCATCATCAGGTTCCAATAGCTCCTCTCACACAGTGAGTCTGGCTCAGGGAGAAGGCACCACTGGCTACTGCTGCCTTCTTCATTGAAGTTTTTCTTTTTACTTTCTCTGTGAGCTTCAATTCACACTTCAGATTCTTCCTGGGAACAGGAGACCCACTTCCATCCTTGTCTTCATGATGAGACTATATTCCAGCATCTGGACAGTGATTCTAAGACAGGCTGTTTTCTCTGCTGCTTATTGCTCTGCCATATTCCCAAAAGTCCCCCAAAAGCAGCTTTAGAGAAAGTCTCAAGCTTTACCCGAGTCTTTCCCCATGAGTCAGTGCCATTTGTGGACTGCCAGGGAGAGAACAAGGCTGCACCAGGAAGCAAGCCCCACCTGGACACCAATGCAATGAGCAGGCTGCTGCCAGAGTGGGGACAGCCAGACCTCAGCCCCTTCCAGTGTGCAGGCTGGCAAACAAGAAGTACCAATTCCCCCACTCCCACCCCCAAAACAACCTGCTGATCTGAAGAAACACAGGCTGTGATAATAGCTAGCGAGGTGAAATGCAATTGGCTGCCTCTGGTGCTTTGGTGTTTCACTGACCTTGCAGATCTAGGGCCAGTGGTCTGATCATTGGTTCAGAGGATAGTGGTACACAGTGTGGCATGTAGGGGGGATCTCCTTCTGAGGGTTGTAGTCACTGTTGATTCCTTATTGTCTTATTTTGAAGTCCTACATTATTTTCATTGTTTTGTTGGGTTGGGTTTTATTCTCTTTTGTTTTGTTTGATTATGTTAAATCTGATGTCATGAGCAGCTATTTAAAAGATAGCAAGTAGGGCCAGGAATTTGGTTCAGTGGCTTAAGTGCCTGCTGAGCAGGCCCAAGGTTGTGAGTTCAAGCCCCGGTACTGGGGGGGAAAACAAACAAATAAAAGATAACAAGATATATTATGGTGGCCATTTTGAATTTACTATTGGCTTGTCTTGAAGTCCTTTATTGCATTCATTGTTTTGTTTTTATTGCTTATGTTCTATTCTGTTCTGTTTGATTTTTACTTTGTCCAAAGTTATCTGCAGCTATTTTGAAGACATCAAAAGGCATTATGGTAACTATTGTTGATTTTGTAATGTTTTGAAGTCCTGTATCATTTACACTGCCTTGTTTTGATTGGTTTTATTCTATTGTATTTTCTTATCCTACTTAAAATAAAATGCAAAAAAAGAAAGAAAAGAAAGTCTCACTGGCTTTGTATATGGCCAGATGAGCTTTCTAGGATAAAGAGAATTAAATAAAGTGATAATAAAAGCAGAAACAAACACAAATAGTCTTACTGTATGCATGTGAACCTTTAAAAAAGGCCAGAGGGAATCAGAGTAGGTGTGCACTAGGCAATCTCTCTCAGACATTTATTAGTGTAAGTCTGTTAAAAATTTACTGGTTGAGTTATGCAATCCTTTGTTTCATTACTCTCAATCTGGAGTACATACAACCAGAATATAGCCATGATGATTAATTTTGTGTGAACTTGACTGAGATAAGTGGTCCACAGTGTCATGGTTTATATCTAGATGTCCTCAAGAGCTTTGTGAACTCAAAAATGAGATTTTTGGAAGACTGAATGCTAGGCACACTATAGCTGACTTGTTAGGAGTTAGGGTCTGGTCAGAAGAGGTCTGTCACCGAGACAATAACTTATCTAGATTATAGTAGTCTTGTGCATAAAATGAAGGTCCGAAAGCCCTGGAGATAACAATTATGTGTCACAAAAACTCCACTATCCCCCCGTGACCATGGCATAGTGAGCCTCAGTCTTCTCCTCACTGATTTCCAAGAAACCAGATTCAATTCATGGAAGATGGATCATAAATCACAGTCATCCCTTGGCATCCCTGGGAATTGGTTCCAGGACTTCTGTAGATATAAAATGCAAATACTATGTAAGTGGTTGTTATATATATTGTTTAGGGTCAATGACAACAAAAGTAATCTTTCAGCACAGCCGCATTTTTGTTTTCAATTTTTTTTCTACCATTGCTTGAACCATGGGTTTGGAATCCATGGATATGAAAAGTCAACTATTTAAGACATTAGTTATCCCTGCCCTGAATGATCTCCAAGGCACCTTCAAGCTCTAAGTTTTATGAGTGATATCCTAAACAGGAGGTACATGACATAGCCTTTCTCCAAAATCCAATCCAAGCTGTGTTCTTTACATAAATTTTCTTTGCTTCATAAGACATTCAGGCAGTAATGCCAAAAAATCACCCTGGCCACTCCTGATAATCAGAGTAGAATGCATAAAGTCAGTGTATGGGGTATGTTATGTCCCCCCAAGTCCTCACATACTTTTGATGGGGCTGAGTTATTGGTTTGTTATTGGTTTGTTGATTGACAATGTGAGCGCTGTGCCCGCCCAGGGGTGGAGCTGACATACAGCGTAAGGGAAGGCGGGTCTTCCTCTTCCATGCTTCCGCCTCCTTCTCTCTCTCTCGCCAGCGCGGCTTGCAGCTTGCAGCTTGCAGGCGCCATGAACTGTAGCCCCGTCACCCCATGCTGCCTTGGAGCCAACTTTATGGACTGAAACTCCCGAGAAACTGTAAGAATAAACCTTTCCTTCCCTAATTTTGGGCGTCAGGTATTTTGTCTCTGCAACGAGCGAAAAGTAACTAAGACAGTCAGTAATAATTATATATGAGATGGACACAAGGAAAGTTAACCACCCCTGAGGCCTCCCCCCAGGGAACTAGATCCTCTATTTGGAAAAATAGCAACAAGAGGTATATGCTGAAAATGTGTGTCAGCTTAAAATTAAGCTAGATCTCACAAGATTAAAAAACAGAGCTATCATTCCATTTCTCTACAGTCAACATCCAGTATATATTTTAATCAACAAAAGAACTAGGCCCCAAAGTAACAGGGACATAGAGGTTAGAAAGGTTAAGTACCTTCCTCAAAGTCACACAGTTTAAGAATTAAGAAAAGCAATGGCTTCTAATTAATTTTTTACTTCATATCATGTTCAAAGAGGGAAAAATATGGATTAGAAGGGAGAATTCAAAATGGTACTTTTCCTTTATAATTAGCTTATGCAATCATCTTTGTGTCCATTTCTTCATTTATCCTAAATCTAATGGGAGATTAGCAATGGTTCTCTCTCTCTTTCTTTCTCTCTCTCTCTCTCTCTCTCTCTCTCTCTCTCTCTCTCTGTGTCTCTGTCTCTCTCTGGTTTTTTTTTTGTTTTTGTTTTTGTTTTGTTTTGTTTTTTGTGAGTGTCTGCAATACGTAGTAGTTAAAGGCCTTCTTCAGTGTTTGTTGTAAGGATTAGAATCAACCATGTCAAACAAGACCTGGGCACAGGACACTTTCTGAGCATTTAAAATCTTGTAGCCATTTTTAGTGGACCACTCAAATACCTGATGCCAGTGTGTAAGGGAGGGTAAAAGTAAAACATTAACTGAGGTTTATCAAATGGACGACTTCAGGGTAGGCAATCTTGCTAGGATAAAAAGCATTAGTTTCCATCGCAGAAAAACACATTAAATGAACTATCAGAGAACAGGGATTTTTGACCTTACAGAGACTTTCAGAAATCATTCACCCATGTCTCTCTGTTTATGTAGGTAAACAATTCAGAACAAATAGTTGTTTCTTTTTCTTTTTAAGGTCATCAGGGAAAGAAAACTAGTAAGTTCCTTGAACTTTGTATTTTAATGTCTGATCCTTCTACAGCCCTGAAGATCTGAACTTGATTCAACCACAATCTCTCTTGTCTCAGTGTATAAGCCCTTTTCATCTTAATGTGACCTTAGCTAACAAAATCTTGCTCAGTTTTATTCAACTAAAACGCTTCCTGGATGGTCGTTACCCTATGCCATGGCACCTAAAAGCAAACTCGTCTCCATAGTTTCCATTTGTTTCTCTGGCATCATTTCCCAGCTCATTAACCATCATTTTTATTCTTTCTTAAATTTTCTCTTTTGCTACATCTTCTTTCACAAGAGATCATAATGATGAAAATTATCTTATTACCTCGGAAAATTAACCTTATCATTTAAACTTACTGAATTCTTCCTCTACTCCATCCAAATGTAGCAAAATAATTATTTAACCCTGAGGTTGTACTCCCCGGGAAGCTTAGATTTTGAATAATTAGCTGTTAAATTACTCATGTGCAGGAAGACAGAAAATGTTTCAGAATGTTTCTTTAATGTTTTTGCCTCAGATTATTCACACACTAATAATGATAACACCTTGAGACCCTGAAACAATGCTGAAAACATTACAGGTGCATAAAGATGAAGTGCTAAATTAAATTCTTGTTTCATATATAGAATCTTTGTAATAATCACACACTTTTTTTTTCCTGAAGAAATAAACACTGAATTGAATATAAAATGAAAGAATTGAAGCTAAAAATATTTAACTGCTGGTTAACACTACCTTTGGAATGGAAAGTCAGTCAGGCCACAGGGTGAGTCCTAGCTTTGGGGACAGCTACTCAGTATTCTCACAGAGGTGACAGGATCCCTGGGGCCAGGTCTCAGAGCCTTCAGTTAAAGAAAGTCTCTGATTAGATGGATGAAATACCTTTCAGGTGGAGTTAGACAACAAAAGGAAAACAGTACTCAATAACTCTGTTCCCCAAAGGCTCACTAAAAAAATGGAATAAAGAGGCTCAGATGTTTCTCAGAACAAGCTTAATTAAAGTTTCTTTCCAAGTCTCGTCTGGTTTTTGTGGGTTGGTGGGTGGAAAAATGAAGAGCTCGGTTTTTATAAAACCTGAAATCTGTTTCTTTTCTTTTTCACCTGAGAATTTGAGGGGGAAAAAAAGTTGTTTTCTTATATCTTACTCTCTGCTTCTAGCACACATAGTTCTCATTAGATCTTCCCCCCACCCCCGCCACCCAGAAAACCTCTTCCTCTGACTGATGGCTTTTGCTTAGTTCTTAATCTACATTTTTTTCCTCATAATTCAATGACTTTGCTTCCAACATACCCTGCTCTGATACAGTAAATCACATTTTCCTTCAACTCTGGAATGCCGTGAAGGAATGTCAGAGTTATCTCAGAAGTGACAAGTTTCTCCTATCTGAGGACGATAGAACTGACCTCAGTGAAGAAAATGCCTCTAGAGTATTTTGAAGGATCCCTCTACAATATTCAAATAGTTCTGACCTTAAAACAAATAAGAATTTGGCCCTTTTAAAGAAAAAGCAGACATAGGCAGGGAAGCCAGGCTCCGTGTTGCAAAACTGCATGTAGGTGACCTATTGCTTTGTCATTCAAAGAGCTCTCAAGAGAGCTCTGAATTAAGAGGAGCAAGACAGTCTACAGAACTAGTTAAGGCCACTCTGATGTGTCCTCAGATTGAAAGCCAAAATGATTCCAGGAGAACCAGTATGTTGGGGAAACTTGTTTGCATTTTCGCTAAGAAAAACAAAAAGGTTAAAGCAGAAGCTGTCCAGAGCAAGCTACACCCACCCACATCCCACTGTGATGGGAGCCTACCTTAGCCTCAGGCCACCATCTGCCTTTTAACAAGAAAGGAAGCACACAGCGCCCTCTCTGGGCTGATAGTGAAGCCATCAGGTTTTAGGCTTTTCCTATTTTGATTCCTTCTGTTCCATACTTAATGTCTTTGGGGTACGCAGCAAATAAACGCTTGACTTATCTTCTCTGTACTCAAGTTCACAAAGAACTAAATAGCAGTCTTTCTTATTTTTATCATTATACTGATTTTAATTCATTATGCAATGAATATCTTGGGCGACCTCTTCTAGGCATTTATAGCTTTAATATTACTAATATATAAATATACCTTGGAAACTTCCCCTGAAATGGTACTGCTTTTCTAATACTAGATTCTGTCTTGGATAAGAAGACAGGGGGCACCTCTCTAAGTAAGGTGAAGATGGCTGATAGTCAACTAGGGCTCCTGAGGACCTGTTTCTCAGCCCAAGCATTCCTTAAAGCAAAGGAAATCATCTAATCATGCATCTTGCCCAAGCTTCTGAATCTTTAAAAAAGAATTTCCCTTATAAAATTAATTTTGTTGGGGGATGACAAAAATGATTTACCTTAGGCTTACTAATCTGATATTTCTTGTATTTGTCTATATCATACGTATTTTTATTCAGAAAGTCTAAGATATATTTGCTGTGTAACAAAAAAAAGGAGTAAATCTATATAATCACTGAATATTTCCAAGGTCCTGTGGTACAGATCCATCTGATAGGGTCTCTCTACTCCAGGATATTAGTTATCAGTGATTTTCATCACTAAAGTCCTCTCATCATTTTTTTCCCATAGCTCATAATTTGAAAGGTTTTTTTGTCCACAAAAAATGCACATATTAAGTAAAATCCATTTTCACTTTTCATTAATCTAATAAATTCAGCTGTCAATAATCAGAACTCTGAATGGATTGAGATAAATTTATTGCAACAGTGAATGTATACAATCTCAGCCTAAAGCAATTTGACATTTTAGTTTGTGAGACAATATTGTGAACAAATGTATAATTTTTCTTAGAGTTTCAAATCATCAAAAATAGCTCATAGATCCATGCTACAATCCTTTCAGCTACCTAATTAAGAACCCCAAGGTTCTCTCTCTTTCATTCCTTTTAATTCCAAGCATCTCCGTCTTCTCCTCTGTAGTACTACATTCTGAAATGCCAATGAGACATATAGGCCTACCAAGCTAATAATGCCTTAGTCACTTCACTCTCCATTTTATATCCTAGTATTTGTTTCTCATTGAAGTATACACTTAGAATCCTAGCGGCTTGGTCCAATATACCTAATTCTAAACTATTCTTACAGAGAATGTCTCATATGAACTAGCCTTGCAGATAATTATACCTGTGAACCAACCTTGCAGGTGAGTATACCTATGGTCTAGCCTTGTGGGTAAGTAGTTTTGCCATGAATGACCAAGTACTTCAGTTTGATTCAAATGCATTTTTGACTAAAAAAGCATTGCTAATTCAGTGGTGAAATACAGTTGCTTCTAAGAGTGAAATAGTTGGCTTAAGACTTTTTCTTTCCTTTTATGTTCTCTTTATTTATTTGGGAACAAAAGCAGGGGACATAATGCAAGCGAAGTATCAGTTAATCAAGCAAACCCTGTACATTTCAAATGGTTTGACCTGAGTCTGTGTGTTTTCAACCAGATAGATACAGTCATCCCACAAAGCAGAAACATGAAAATGAGTCCCTCTGCCCTCATAAAAATTGCAAAAAAATTTTTAACTTCTCCTTGCTTATATTTAAATAAGCATTCACAATACAGAATTAGTCTATGTATAGTACTTTCCTGAAAATGATATTTACCTTATACTTATATTAATATTTATATCCTTATACTTATATTAATACTTACATTCTTATATTATTCTTATATATATCCTTATATTCTAAGTATGCTTCTGTTGTTGGTCTCTAGTTTCACTCTAATAGAGTATGAGAGGTAACTTTGCAGGATTTACATTTCTTTGAGTATGTTATGATCTTCATTGTTGTTGTGAGCATAGCCAATTTTGAAAAATAAATAAACAAATTCCTAGAATGGGAAAATCTATGACAATAGAAGGTAGCTTATGGCTACCTAGATTTAGAGGCAAAAGACTGGGCGATGCTACAGTGTTTTGATTGGAGTAACAAAAATTACCTAGGTTTGATTGTGGTTATAGTTGTACAATTCGGTCAATGTACTAAAATCTATTAAATCTTACATTTTAAGTTTGTAAATTGTATGGTATGCACACTTTCAGTTTAATAAAGCTTTTTTTAATATTGTGTATCATAAAATAAAGCAGGAGATAGTGTTTCACCATATTGCAGTAACTTTCAAGACAGCTTACATAGGCTCCCTCTTAGAATTGCCTCAGTCTCTAACAGGAAATGGGCATTGAAGAGACAACTCTATCTGCCAATGCAAGTGAAAAGGATGTCAAATGGCATGCCCATCATTATCTGTATGCCACCCATTAGCATTTACTATTGAACACACATCATCAGCTTTGGTTAGACTTTGTCTCCCCACTTCCTGAAGGCTGTGAATCATTCTATGGCTCCCTACACTCTGTCAGATTGCTAAAATCTCCCTCACCAACAAGTCAAAGCACCCTGGGCTATGGATTATGTGTCTTATGTGTCTCTCATCAGGACTAAGTGTTGTAGAAATTGGAAATAAAAGGCAAAACAAATAAATTATTTATACTTCTATGATTCAGAGGAAGAGAAAGGCTCTGTTGAGCTATAAGGGGAAAATGTCTGCATCAGTGAAGGTTCTTTTCCAATGCTCAATATCCATTACGTCAGTTCTTTAAAGCCTATAAATCTGAGGACGATGTAATTTGTGGTAAAACTCTAGGCGATACTTTAAAGTAATTGTATTGAGGTTTGATGACACTGAGCCTCCCTTCCAAGATTTTTACACAGATTCATAAGGGCAGTCCATGACAAGTAGATTTGTTTCCTCTCCTGACAGAATAATACGGTACCAAGAGGCCATTTTTCCTCAGCCACTACTGGACTCAGCACTCATCCACAGTTGCCGTGCTCTCTTGCCATTCAGCAGAGTACAGAAATTTGTTCCTGCGCTCTTACTCTCTTTGTGGTTGAACTGAAGTCATACCACTATTCTGCCTAGAAGACCACACTGTCCCTTCCCTAGGATTTGGGAGAAATTGAAGTAAATGACAAAGCTCCTGGCTGTCCCAGAAAATGGACAGTGCACCAGAGCTTCCTACACACCAGCACAGAGCCTCTCCTGGAGCTCTGTTAGTCTCTGTCAGATTCCTGAACTGCTACTTCCTAATGACTTCTAGTCACTTCCAAAGGACATTTTCTCACATTCATTCTTGTCTTGTGTGTCATAAAATCCTACCTGTTCACCTGGTTCCATCCCTGTGATACCATGAATCCTAGAGTGACATCTTGTTCTTCCTCATCTAGGCCTTGAAGATTCACCACTTTCCTGGAGCCCAGAAAGCCTGGGAACCCCACACTCCTGTCTAGGTGGTTACTGCCATGCCTCCTCTACTGCAAGAACTTTCCTAGAAAAACACAGAAAGTCCTCTCCCTAAAATGAACTCAATTGATTAACAAAAAATTTTCCAGGTATATAACTATTACAGATCTGTTTTCCCAAGTTAGAAGTTTCTTTAAGGAAGGTACCTTATCTTCCCTATGCATTCTTACCTGGAAGTGTCCTGCCTCTAGTAAATATATGAGAAATGTTGGTTGAATCTAACTGAAACAAACATTTTCATTTTTAAGTAGAAGAAAATTGCACTGGTCCAGTTGGAGCTGCTTCCATATAGAGGAAATTGAGTGCACAGGTTCCCAGTATGTGTGTATCAGCTGGGGTGGGGAAAGGGGTTGGTTGTTTACCCACCTCCTACAAACCACTTTTAAGCTCCACAAGCCTCCCCTGGCATGCCACAGCTCCTCCTCTCTCTTTTTGAGACTCTCGGCACGAGAGACATTACTAAGGCAGCATGTGGTGGTGCCAGTGTGCATTAGAACAGAAAGAATTTGGAAACAACTCATGCACTGACGGACGGTCTTAAGAGCCTACAGCAATAACTATTCACCAGGAGACATGATGTTGGATGACTACAGGATTTATCACCAGCCTGTGAATGCTGGGTGAAGTAGGGTAGGTCAGGAAGAACTAACCAACACAGTGCAACCCATCACTGTTCCACATAAAGACTCAGAACAGCCAGCAGGCCGGGCTAAGGCAGAGGGGTACAGTGTTCAGTGTATTTTAAGAAATCATAATCTAAATGAGCAGTTCTTTGTGGAACCTTTACTGTACACAAACAGATGAAATACTGGAACCTACTCTGACACAGAGAAAGAAAACCTCAAGCAGGAAAAGGGTCCTCATACAACTCTTTGAAGATACAGAAAGACCAGTCCAGTGAATGTGGCTCTGCCTTCTGACATGCGTTCTGAAAACTGACAGAGTAAGTGAATGATTTTCTGCCTCATGCTAACTTCCTGAAATGCTAAGCCCTGAGTTTCTCTAGGAATCTTTTCAGACACACACATCTATACATACCACACCCACACTCATTCTCTTCTGCACACACGGACCCTTCCCAGACCCTCTTAACTATCTGCTCTTCAGAAATGATTCTGTTCTCCAAACCTCTCTCTCACCACCTCCACAGATGGGAATAAGCAAATGATCTTAACTGATCAATTCTGGGATCTCCTTCCTACCACATCCTCCTTTATAGGATTAAAATCCTCCCAGAAGCTATGATTGCAGCAACCACTGGAGCTATTGTATCCTTTTGACTATAGTACCAGACAGACTAGCTTTCATTTCAAGATCATCTTTTGAGCCTAGTTCTCTTCCCACCCGACTTTCCTCACTAATGACTTCTTTTAAGATTCCCAAATGGCTCAAGCCAACACTCATTCTCAAGAACCACATTATACAGCCATCTCCATAGGAGTCAAAATATTTTATCTGTCTCTTCACAATTTTTTCACATGCAAACAATAATAAAGTTCTGAGAATAATATTACACTAAATGATTTTCATTCATCTTGCATATGTCAAATAGATGAGACTGAGGTCTAATGTTAAGTCAACTCAACTCTAAGAAAAATGAGGAATTGTCAATTACGTAGATAATCCATACTATGTTTTATTGGTCTGTTTAACTCAAGTCAAGCAGTAGTTTATGGCGAGAACTAAATTCATCAGAGATAAAGGGTGATTATTTACATATGAAACTACAAGTCTTATTCAATAATTATTTAGCATGAGAACAAACAGAGACAGAGAATAAAAGTGTTCTAAGATGAATAGAATATGGACAGAGAAAGACTTGGCACTATGGAGGTAAGGAATGCTATTCCTTAAGCATTTATAAAATGGGTAAATGTTAGCTTGTAATGTGTTTCAGTGATAAAGTATTGACAAAATTATACCTACTGGCCTTTCAGACATTATCAGAGAGACTGCTTTCCCCCAGATTAAGTGGAAATCAAAACTGACAAGGCATTATCTGTTATATAAAGTTCCAAGCCCGTTTTGGAAGAGAGAAGAGAATAATATTAGTAAAACAGATTAAATATAAAGTTATTAAGGTGCTGTCAAAATATATATAAGATTATGTGATAAGCAGGCCTTAAGTCACAAGCTAATGTTATTTTTTTCTCCTCAACTTCACTTGATATCAGGGACAGGCAGAAAAAATAAGCTTTTTATCCTTGCAAACCCATGTCAAGAAACTTAACTATTCACTCACCAGAGACAATGCAAACTTAAAATAAGAAGCTAGTTCTTCTTTGTTTGCCAGAAATGTGGTGTCCCTGGAAGCGAATAGGGAAGTTCTGGTTCAAAACTTTTCCTGAAAGTCTCCTGTGCATAGATCTCCATTCTGTTGCATATCAGAAGAAGATTATAGAAGCAGCATTAGAAAGAGTGCAACACAAATGCAGTAGCCTGCTCTCAGATTCCCAGTATTAGAAAGAGGACACTTCACCTACCCACTGCCCTACTGGTACTTCTTTTGACAAATCATTATTCTAAGTGAACTTGCATAGTTCTCCAGTTGACATGGAAAGGAAGAATTAACTATTTTTAACAGCAAGTCATTTATTTCCTCCAGCTGCCAACATATTGCTTCCAACTAGATGGATAAGAGGTGCTTTATAACTAAAAAGTAAGGGAAAAAGGACTAGTTCTCCACAACTGAAAGAGCCACCTTAACTCTCTGTCTTCACTTATGTCCGTGGTCTCTAAGATGATATTCCTTAGCAAGAGAACTCCACAGAAGCAATGAGGTAGGATTACTTTTCTTTTGTGGGATTGTACATTCCAGGATATTTAGCATTCTTCACCCTTACCAAATACTATTATTTCTCCCAGCCAGTGACAACTTGAAAGCCCCTAGACATTTCTGAGTACCTCTAGAGGGTGCACCTCAATGTGTTGAGAACCACTGCTGAATACTTGGATGAATACTTACTGCATCATAGACTCAACAGTTGAGACCTTTGCTTTGTTCTTAAATAAAAACAAACTTCTCTGTTTAAAATACATTTAGAAACTAGAACTACACATGAATGCATAATAAATTGCTAAGGTTCAACAAATCTAAATATGTTGACTTATTTTCCTTCTTCTTGAGGAGAAATCTGCAATCAGTCATCTAGAAATTGATTTTTATCATCCAAAGGTTGTCTCAAACTCTTTATGCAGATGCTTGTCTCAGAAGACAGATGATGGTCGTTGAATGGCTTAGAAGACCATAAATGTCAACTGATGCTTAACTCATTAAAAAGAGAGAATCAAGCACTAACCAAAGGCAGAAAGAGAAGGCTCCCACTTGCAAGAGAAAAACAGTTCAGGTCATAGCCGGCAACATGCTTCCCCAGGTCTCAGCTCCATGAGAGTTAAGAGACCAAGCCTTCCTCACCCAAGAGACAGTACATGTTGTAGGCTCTCAAGTCAGACTCTCCAGGTGTGCATTCTGGTGTTGCCCCTTGGTAATTGAGCTTTCTTTCAAAGTCATTTAGCCTCTCAGAGTCTTGCTTTTCTTTTCTATGGAGAGGTCTGCCACAAGGAATGGCTGAAGAGCTGTAACAACATCCAGGAGATGGTCAGCTTCTTTTTCGTTTTAGCTATTATGTTTATAATGGTAATAACATTTAGCATGAAGCCTACTCTCAGCATTAAATCTACTCTTATAAGTTTTTAAGTGTTCAGTACATAATTTTTCACTATATGCAAGATGTTGCATCACAGATCTCTAGAGCTTATTCATGTGACCTAGCAGAAACTTATTGATCATTGACTAGTAACTGCCCATTTCTTCTTCTCTTCAGACCCTGGAAACCACTGTTCTGTCCTTTGATTCTATGAATACCACTATTTTAGATATCTCATGTAAGTGGAACAGTGCTGTATTTGTCTATGATCCACTTATTTCACTTAGTATAATGTCCTTATAATCCATGTTGTCACATATTGCAGAATTTCCTCTTTATTTAAGGTTGAATAGTACTCCATTGTATGACAACTTTAAGCATTTACCTGAACCAGCCAACAAAAAACCAGGCAGCCTAGGAAGGCCTGCCCTGTAGCTTTCTCTCTTGTCCTGACTCCATCCCCACCTCCTTCAACACAGGCTGAGAGCAAAATAATAGTCATTCATGCTCAGAGAAATGGATAAAAAGAAAAACAAAACACAAGCCACTAATCATCACTGCCACTGTGCCACTTCTCTGAAGGCATGCTGAAAGAGAAAAATGAATCTTTGAGGATAGGTCTGAATGAATATTAAGGGTGGGTTAATATCTATCAGGAGATATTCTACAAAATTGAAACTTTTTTTAATTGCTTAAGAAAGAACAAGAAAGTCATTCAGCCTACCCAAAATTTTATTCAGAATCAAAGAAAGATTATTTTCACAAAATGCAATTTTCAAACAATAGCAGGTAACATATTTTGCATTTTGATTTCCTTAAGTCATACTTATTCAAAATATCTTAGACTATTTTTATTCCTTCCAGATCACCATCTAAATTAGTCACTATGATATGACAGTCAACATCTAGCATAACATGATTTACCTCATAGCATGGAACCAAGAAGATATTATCTTATGTGTCTGTTGTTTTCATCTTCAGTATCTTTCAACTTATACCAAATGTAGGCCTCTTGATAATAAGCACAGTGTCTATATGCTTTTCTGTTGTATCATAACACTTAGAACATGGCCAAATATACCATGGATACTCTGTAATTATTTTTTTTTTAGTAAAATCAGTGTTCAGTCTTATTTCATAAATAGTTTCTTACAAACATTTCCACAAATTTCAAGGTCAAACATAAAGTGAATTTTGTTCTTCCATTCTCTAAAGAAAGCATTATTCATGTACAGTAAGTCCCCAACTTACCAATGAGTTCCATTGCAGGAAAACATTCATAAGTCAGATTTATTCGTAAGTTTGACAAAGTGAGTCTTATGCACTTTTGACACAAATATACAATGCAAGAATAAATGAACCAAACCTCCGCTTCACTGCAACTTTTCTTCTTGCTTCCAAATATTCTGGGCTCTGATAGAGCACTATACCACTGTACACTACCACACTGGGCAGGAAGTACACAGCAGCACAGCTGTGACTATGTCCAGCCAACCTGTGAGCTACTTTGGCAATGTGTTAGCATGTTCACAGTGCAAGGTTCATTTCTATCTGTGAAAGTTCACAACTTTAATGTTGGTAAGTCAGGGCCTGGCTGTGTTTGGATAGTGCTGACAATTCTGTATTTGGTGGTGTGTTTTTTTCTTTTAGCTATTTACTATTTAATTATTTCTTTAGTGAATAAATTATGATTGCGTGGTCGACCTCAAAAATGTATCAATCCACCTCTTTACTTCAACTATATTTTTATATCTAAGTGACATGAGTATCACTTAAAACTAGAAGAGTCAGCCAGGCATGGTGGCACATGCCTTTAAGTCCAGCACTCAGGAGGCTGAGGTAGGAGGAGCATTGTGAGTTCAATGCCGGCTTGGGCTACAATGTGAGCACAAGGCCAGCCTGAGCTACCCAGTGCGACCCTGCCTCAAAAAAAGTAGGGCCAGGAGTTTGGCTCAGTGGTTTAAGTGCTTGCCTGGCAGGCATGAGGTTGTGAGTTCAATACCCAGTGCAAACAAAAGCAAACAAACCAACAAAAAAACCTAAAGAGTCAAGTTGGTTCCTTTACCAAATTAGCAAAAGGAACACAGAAAAGGTAGGACTTATTTTAATACAAGCACAAGATGGAAGAGGAGTAAAGATTATAAGCTTTAGTGAAAAAAAGGATATTAAAAAAAAGGATAGACTCTAAATCAATAAACCAGACCAACTTCTGTAGTCAGTGCATTCAAATGTCTGGCTGTCTAGCTCACACTTTGTGTGGCACCCAACCAGATCTACATGATCCTCTTCCCTATAAATCTTTTGCCAATATCACAGTCATTCTCTATACATATGGCAACTAAACCCAGGACCTACAAAAATTCAATCAACATAAATACTCACCAACCAACTAAAAACGTAACTCATCCCAAGTTGCCTCCCAGAAAGCACTAATTAGAACACAGATGAATTTCTCTCCAGGATGGAAATTTGCCTCCCAAATCTTAATTCTTCAAGGAAAAAAAGCCAATCTTATATAGTATATTCCACTCTTGTTTTGAACAGCTAACCATGACAGTCATTTCCCACCGGTTATAAAGAAATCAGAAACAGAAAGACACACACACACACACACACACACACACACACACAAACATTTCAAACATTGGACAGCAGGAGTCTAAGGACTGTGACTATGGTGACTTGTACAGTGCCCCAGTTTCCTGTCAGCAGGTAGAGACCCCAGCTCAAGCATAGGAACCAAAAAATGAGACCCATGTTATCACAAAATTAAGAGGACAAAGATCAGAGTATAGGAGTGGCAGTGGCTGAAATTTGCAAAATAGAATAAAAGAGGAAATAATATGGAGAGAGCTCTGGAACCCTAACAGGGATTCCCTTAAAGTCTTTGACTAAGTACATGCATGAGAAGAAAATTCCTGAGATTGGAAAAGGGCCCCAGAAATAAGTGGTTGAAGAATTCCAGAACTCACACAGGTTTCAGAACATTTCCTGATCCCATCAGCCAAAGTATAATATTTGAGACACTGGTTGGTTACTGGTCTAAAAAGGAATATGCCTTAGTTCTGAAGCTAAATTAATGCCAAAATAGAGGTTACTCATCAAAGTTTTAAAGCAAGTGTTGAAAGGATCCAACCCATGAGTTGCTTCACTGTATGCTAGAAGTCAACACAAAGAAATATTGTATTATAAAACCTTGAACCAAACAACATACAACTCACAATAGTTAGAATCTAATTAAAATCTCCAGGCATGCAAAAGAAAAAAGGAAAAAGAAATTTAACTTAAGTCTTGGGTATAAATCATCCACCAGAAACGACACAGAGAATGGATTTAATGAACACTTTAAAATAGCTATGTCGGCCTTCCCATGAAGCAGGATTCACCACACAGATTGATAAGAGACTCAGCAAAAAGATATACCACACCTTCCTGTGAGCCAGCCAGTGAACTGTCTGGGAAACCAGAAGAGCATCCCCTCCTCCCAACCGGCAGTAAGCAACTAGCTGATTCAGAGGACTCTGGGTGAGATGATAGCAACTGAGGTGAAAGGAATAACTTGATGCTTATATTGTTTGGTTGACCTTGCAGACCTGTGACTGGTGGTCTGGGCATCTACTTGGAGGACCACAGTGTACACTGTGGTAACTGTGGGGGATTTCCTCCTTTCTTGTTTTTGAAATCCAATGTGTTTTTCCATTTTATTGTTTTATTTTATTCCTGTGTCTAGTAACTTGAGCAACTACTTTGAAGATAGCCTTGTGCAGTATCACAACCTTTGTTAAATTCCTATCATCTTATTTTGAAAAGCTATAAATAGCTGTTTTGTTTTTTTGTTGACTTGCTTTTATTGTTTTATAGGTTCGTTTGCTTCTTGCTTTATCTGACTTTTTCTTTTTCTCTTTAAAATAAAATTTTAAAACAAAAAATAAAATAAAACATCTGTGTCTTATAATACATCAATAATAAATAGAAAAATATCAACATAACAAAGTTAAATAAAAGTCATAAGAAAGACTCAAATGGATCTCCTGGAGATGAAAAACAAGTAACTAGCATGAAAATAGAGCAGATAAGTTTAACATCAGATTAGACAGTGCAAAAAAATAAATAAATAAACATACATAAAGATAAGGATGAACAACAAAAAATAAAACGCACTGTAATAGTTGATGAATTGTGTCAGTTTGAGAAGTTTAGAAGCTTATCTAAGTAAGTCAGCAGTTCTACATCCTAGAGTATAAAGGACATGCCCTAAGGCAGCTGTTTATACTCCAGGATGTTGTAAAGGTTGATTCATTGTGTCAACTTGAGAAGTTGAGAAGTTTAATTAAGTGACTCAGCAGTGTGCCAGGGACCTCCTTGTAAACATCCTGACCCTGTGCAAGAGGAGGGCACAGAGATGGTGTGAGTGCTACACTCACAGTAGAACAGGTAGCCTGCATACAATATAAGGGAGGAAAAGAGGTTTTCTTCCCCTCTTTTTTGCTTTTGTTGCTTTTGCTGTCTGCCACTGCCACAAACTCTTGTCCCTCTGCCATGCCACGCTGCCATGGAGCCAGCTGATTATGGATTGAAACCCCCTCGAACTGTGAGATAAACAAAGCTTTCTTCTTTACCTTTGGGTGTTGGGTATTTGTCCCAGCAACAAGAGAAAAGTAACTAAGACACCTACAGAGAAAAAAGTCTGAAACAAATATTTAAACATGAGACAACATTAAACACTCTAACATGCATAATTGGAGTTCCAGAGAAGGGTGAATAGTAGAAAATATGTATGCAGAAATAATGTCCACATTTTTTTTCTAAATTTGTTAGGACCTATTACCCACAGGCCAAGGAAGCATGATGAATCCAAAGTGAATTAAAAAAGAAAAACAGCACAAAGACCAACCATAATCAAATTGCTTAAATCTAATGCTTAAGAAAAACTTTTGAAACCACTGGGGGAAGGAGTGGTAAGTAATTAAGAATGACAGGAGATGTTTCAGTAAAAAACATGAAAAATAGAAAACAATGGAATGGCATTTCTGCAGTGAAGAAGAAAAAGTTAAACCTAGACTTTTATAACCACTGAAAAAATAATTTAAAAATGGAGGTGAGGTAAAGGCTATCGCAGATCAAGAATATCTCAGAAAGTTCATGACATAAGACTTCCACTGCAAGAAAGATTATAGGAAGTTCTTTCACTGGCAAATCAAATAATAATGGATACAAATATAGATGCAGCCAAAGAAAAGAAGAACAGGAAGAATAACTATCTGGGTAAAGAAGTCAACACAGAACACCCACTTTCAATAATGAGGAGCAAGTTCCAGGCATGATGGCACTCTCTTGTATCCCCAGCACTCAGGAGACTGAGATAAGAGGATCACCATGAGTTCAAGGCCAGCTTGAACTACATTGCAAGACCCTGTCTCAAAGAATAATATAATAATAATGATAATAATAATAACAATAAGGAGTGAATCAATTTGGTTTACCCTCTTCAGTTCATTTTCCATCTGAATGATCTTAAAATCACCTCCTTTGCCTTTTAGGATAAACATATTTACTCCAAACAAGTCATACAGAACTCAACTCTGCTTCCTGTCGCCAGGCTTATTCCTTTCCCCCTTTTATTCTCTGTGGTCAGACTATATTGGTCTTCTCTCAATTTTGTTATCATAACAAGAACTCTTGGGCCGGGAGTCTGGCTCAGTGGCTTAAGTGCCTGCCCTGGCAGGTGCAAGGCTGTGAGTTCAATCCCCGGTGCTGCAAAAAAAAAAAAAAAAAAAAAAAAAAACTCTTTAATTGTAAGACATTTGTACTATTGTTCCCTCCTTCTAGAAAAATCTATTTCCCTTTGTTCCACCAGTTAGTCTTTAATAATCCATTAGATCCCATATCAAACAGAAGTTCTTCTTTTAAATTTTTGAAAATTTTATTAGTATATGTTTATCATGATTATGTTTATCATGGGGAGTTGGTACATGCACACAACAATTTAGATCTTCTTACTTCCCCTTCCCTTTCTCCCTACTCCTTCCATCAAAGAAGTGCCCTTATGAAACTCCTAGATACATGGTATTTCTTTGTTGTAAGGGCTTTAGAACTGTGCTTTACTTCACCCCAGTTTGTGAACAAACATTCAGTCTTTTGAAATTACTTGATTAACCTCTGTCTTTCCAAAAGGCACTATTTTAGTTATCAGTTATCTACCCATGGAAAAAAAAAGCTGAAATAACTGAGTTTCACTGAAAAACAAGATGCTGAAAAGTCAGACTGTGGTGAGACATCAGGTAATGATGAATTCCAGAGAGAAAACAAAAACCAAGAAGTCAGAGGAAGAGCATGTGCACATCAGTCATCATGGGTTGGTAACAACTCTAAAGCCATATTGATTTGTAGTCACAGGCTGATGATACTTAGTTCATAGGGATCACCACTTCCTGGCACCCAGCCACACACAAAACAGGAGTCATCTGAAAGAGTACATGTCACAATGACAGAGAGAAAAGAGAACGTCACTAAAAAAGCAACTGACTCTTAAAGTTTTGCTAAGTTGTGGTCTGTTTTACTTCCATTCCTGTTTCACTGACTCTAGGAAAACAAGTAACCAAGTCTGTCTTCAATGGGGTTGGGAATTATAATAACTATAATCCTCCTCTAAGAAAAGGAACTAGGATTTGGTAAACACCAATTCAATTGACCATAGTGAACTACTTCAAATAGAGTGTCCATGAAAGGTCTGTGTGGAACATTTGATCAGAGCGAAATAGAATGAGAAAAGTGAAGGTCAGAGATGAAATTCAAGAGGTAGTCAGGAACTATGACATGTAGAACCTTCCAGATCCTTGAAAGGTTTTACTCTTTAAACACCATACTGAGCTTTGAAGCAGGGAACAGACATAGAAGGCATTGTGTTCTAAAGAAAGAAAAAAAGTCCTAAGTAGCACATGGATAACAGAATATGAGGCACAAACATGGGACTATGGATACCAGAAGAGAGTCTATTGTGCTTATCCAAGTAAGAGATGATGATGGGCATGCAAGGTAGGAAGATGTGGCTGAATTGAGAATATACTTTGACATGAAATCCAACAGGATCTGTTAATAGATTGAATTTGTGTTATATGAAAAAGCAGGAAATCTGTGGAGAACTGAAATTCAAATTCAAGACTGGATGATTCCTATCATATTACACTATTCAAACAACCAGCTACATCAAAATCAGAATAGCAACTCCATTTACTTGGAATTAACTGACTGGCAAATAAATATATTCTGCTCTGTTTTGCATCCATAAAACTTAACAACAATACACAGTAGGCTTCTTAAGACATCACAACATTAAACTTACAAAGCACATCTAAAGAAGAAGTTAAACCTGAAAGGTAAACCTGAATATAATCAAGCTTCTAGAGTTTCCTTGCAAGTACAGGAAACCAACAGACAAAAGAACAAGTTCAGTGACATCACAAGAAAGAAATAGGCAAATCCAAAATATACGACACTGACCAGGACAAATGATCTAATATTTGCCATAAATGAAAAAGAGAAAGTGAGGATCACCATAGATTAAAATGAGCATTAAGACCAGAGCAATCAAATGTAATACGTGAACATTGTATGAACACTGACACCAAAAATATGCAAGATATTTTTGAAGAAATTTTGGAAGCTTGGATTGAAAGCAACATTGTTAGCCCCAAAGAATTACTGTTAATTTTATTGGATGTGACAATGACACTGTGGTTACAGAATACTAAATTTATAGTCTTTAAAGCTGCATGTAAAAGTTAATGATTTCTAGAATTAACTTTAAAATATTTGAACAAATTAAATGAAAGGGTAGAGTAAATAAAATTGTAAAAACAGAGAATTTTTCAGCCTAGATGATATTATTGTTGATTCATATTATTACCCTTTCTACCTTGGGTGTGTTTACAATTGTTTAAAATAAAAACATTTAAATTTATTATTATTATTCCTATTTTGTACCAGGGATCAAACTCACAATCTTGCACTTGCCAGGCGGGCACTTGTGTCACTGAGCCAAATCCCCAGCCCAACACTTTAAAGCAAAAAAAAAAAAAAAAAAAAGTAATCAAAATGAGAAAATATCTACAAAGATCAAGAAAGATTAGAATAAAGCTTTTCATTGGAAATATTAGATGCTACATGCTTAAATCTAGAATAGTAATTGCCTTATAAGTTCATAAGTTAAATAAGGAACAAAAATGAATAAATCTTCAGAAGTGCAAAGACATTGAAAGTCTATCTTGGGCTTCATTAACAAAGTACAAACCAGCCCAGAAAAGAGTAGGACATGAGATCTAAGAAAAAAGAAAATTAGAAATTATAGCCAAAACAAAAAATCATACAAGAAATCCATACTTCAACTCACAAAGTAACCAAATTACCTCATCATTTTGATCTTTTGATGCACTTAAAAGATGAGAGTTAATTTGCTCTTGAAGCTTTTCCCTGAAGAGATTCAGATTTAGGTTATAAAATTAGTTACAGTTCTTGGTGTCTGCAGTAAATAATGTTTATGAAATTAAAATATTATCAATATTTTTATTTTTCACTTTAAAAGTCACTAGTCAAAGCACAGAAGCCTTAATTATGGTTTCAGAGGAGACTATTATGTTTCTTATTGAAAATGTTAACACTACACCATGTGGAAGTAAGATTATGAGGACAATAAGGAAATTAATCAGGGTGCTAGTTTCATTTTAAGTAGGAGGGAGGGAAACAATTGTCTAAAGTTATTCATAAAGCAACAGAAGTTTAAGTATGATATTTAAGACTATAAATGCAACATATATATCAGTTGCATAAGAAGAGAAGGAAAGAGAGAAAAATATGAAAACCTAATACATAATCTTCCTTTATTTCCTTTTATAATGGAAAGTAAATAGATCATATTTGAATGATAAATCAATAAATGTCACTATATGCATATAACTAACCTCAAAAAATCCAAAATAGAAATGTGACATGAGAATGAACACTGGGGACTGTGGTAATACACATTTCCTTTTGCTTTTCATCTTCCTGTACTGTTTGAATTTGTAGTACCATGGACGTATATTACTTTCATCACTATGTATTTTTAAAGCTTAATGTCCACTCATTGAATAAAACTCTCATGACATGGAACAAATCTTTGAAAATATAAATCACAAATTTACAGCCCCTCTAGTTGAAAAAACTTTAAAAATGAAATAAATTCTCCATGTACAAGAAATAATGATAAAATAACTTATTACTTGAAAACATTCAAGCTTAGATGAAAATAAAATTAGAGGAAATGATGTAACTGAACATTGATCTGCATAGAAATAATAAATTTTAAACATGTAATAAATACTCAAAATAAAACAACCAAACTGAAAGGAACTCAATTTCAGAAGTGATGAAAATATAAAATGGCACAAGTATTCTGAAAAACAATGCAGACATTTATAATAAAAGTGACAGAGTGTAGATTCAACATGGCTGAAAAGAGGAGGAGCCACATTGGAGTTACTCAGAGAAAATCAATTAAAAACACAGGTAATTGGGAAAAAAGGAGGCGCATACATCCTGATACTAAAATCAACCTGAAATAAGAGACTTGTAGATGAAAAAAAAACACAGGCATAGGACTTCATAAAATGACAAAGCAGCCAACAATGCTGTCTGCAGAATCTCTACTGCATGTGGAGCAGGAACTGCCATTCTGGCAGAAAATCTGATGTACTGCAATAGCATGGCAAACTCAAGCCACACAAAACAAACCAGGAATATAAGGCCCCGTATCTATTTGACTTGCCCCCAAAGAAAGAACATTGCAGCCTGGCAGCAAAATTCTCCAACACACACAGGGGCAAGTGATCAGGAAGCTGTTCCCTCCCCATGGGCCATCCATTTATTTTTCTCTTATTTTACCATGCACCATAGTGGCTAAACTGGAGCTTCTAACAACAACAAGGATAGGGACTGCAAAGGCAATGGTGTAGGTACTGAGTGAAACAGCACCACCACTTCTACCCAACATGGGAGAGAGAGAGGGACTCTGGATTTAAACAGCCTTGGGCTGTGGTGAAGTAATGAATAGGAAGTCAGCACTGCACTCCCCCTGAAGTGCTCCCAGTGGCATGAGAGAGGAGAAAATTATGCCAGTGGAGTGGAACAGAGTAGGATGTGCAAAGACCAGGAGGGGCCAACTACACACTGAACTGGGAGCAGACTCAGGCTGTCTCTGTCTAAGGGCTCCACAGCAACTGGGGGAGCAACACAGAGAATACCAGGGTAACGACATGTGGGCAGACTGCCAAAGAACATCCAGAAAGTTGCTGTTTGGAAACTCTGGCCCCAGCCTCACATACGGAGGCCAAGATCAGTCCCGCACCTAGCATTAATCCTACTGCAGACTTGGAAGGGTTGTCCAGCTCAGATTTGGGATCTGACTTGGGCACTACCTCATAACTGTGGCTACCAGGGAAATCTTAGTTTTTTGTTAGTTTATTAGTTTGTTTTGTTATGATTTCTCTGTCCTTTTTTAAATTATTATTTAGATTTTTACTTTTATTGTTTGTTTTGTTTTGTTCATTTTTTTCTCTCTTTCCTCAACTCCCTTTCTTGATTTTTTGATATTTTCATGTGAATGAACATTGTCTCTAGTCTTCCTAGTTTGCTTCAATATTCTTTTGCTTTCTCCTTCATTTTCTCTCTCCCAGTGTCCCAAAGTTTGAATGATCATCCCTTGTCCTTTAACCTTGTTCCTACTGTACTGCTCTTCATTTCTTTCTCTGCTTTCTCCCATGCTTCTTAAATACGTAAACAAGGTAAAATCGCTCTACTAAAGGGAAACTCATTGCATACACATTCCTGGTTTATGTTGGATTTTGTTATATAACTGTAGAGTTTGCTTCTGTGGTTAATGGTTCCAAATTAATTGTTACCACAAGTTTGTCAGTTTCTATGTTGTGCTTGATGCTATTGTTATAGCTAATTGTACTACTTCAGCAAGAGTCTCATACCTGTTGCAATCAGTTGTTCTCCCTTGTACAACAGCACTCTGATTGTCTATGATTACAATCATCACCATATCCCAGTACCAAAGGACTGAATGCTGGGCCAAATAGGTAGTGACTTCTCATCCCAAATAAATTGAGGAGGTAGGATCTTGAGACAGACACAAAGACCAAGAGCCAGTTACACACTACATCTCAGAGGAATATATATTTCCTAGGGAAGCCTTGTTACTAGTGTTAAAGCTACCTACTACAAGCAATTCGTAACATCAACAAGAAACAAACTAAAATTACAAAATAGAAAATGACAGGATGAAAAAGTAAAATGCAACCCCAGACCTCCAGCCCACACAGGATAAGTCTAGGAGTCAATGAGATAGAGGAAATCAGAAGCCACCCACCTGAATTTTCTAAAATGGTAGCAACAGAAGAAAAAAAACAGATGAATGAGGCTATAGAAAAAATTGACAAGAAATAATCTCTCAGGTATAAAAAGAAATGACAATCATAATGAAGGACTGGTTCACCAGAACTAGAGTAGATCCAGGTTTAAAAAAAAAAAAGGAGGGGCTTAAGAAAATGATGGAAACCAAGGATTCCAAACATAGGAAGAAAATGGAATCCATGAAACAGATTCAAACAGATACCTAGGTGATTAAAAATTCCATTCAAAGTTTATGTAGCCAAATGAACCAAGTTGAGGACAGAATATCAGATCTAGAAGGCAGGATTGCACTTAGCCATCAGGATAAAAAAAAAAAAGGTTTCTTAAAAATATCAAGGTACCATGAAAAATACATCCAAAAGCTGTAAGATGACACAAAGAGGAAGACCATAAGACTGAACAGAGTCAATGAAAAAGCAGAAAATAATGCAGATGACATAAAAAACATCTTCACAGAAGTAATGGCAGAAAACTTCACAAGCATGAAAAAATGATTTGAACTTCAATTAGCCTGCCCAAAATAAATCTACACCATGGTATATAATAATCAAGACTCCAGAAATTCAGCACAATAACAGAATATTAAAAGCTGCTAGAGTGAGGAAACAGATAACCTATAAAGGAGAGCCCATCAACGTCATAGACTTCTCAACACAAGCCTTTAAGTGAAGGAGAGCTTGGAGTGAAGTATTGCAAGTTCTGAAAGAAAACAACCTCAAACCCCTATTGATAAAGCCTACAAAAATATCTTCCTAAATAAATGGAGAAATAAGATATTTCTATGACAAACAACAATTAAAGAAATTCATGACCACTGAACCAGATCCCCACAATATTCTGAAGGATATATTAGAAATAAAGAAGACTGTAATTCTAAGAACAGCAATAGAAAGAATGCACTAAGCAAGGAAAGCAATTAAACAGAGGGAAAAGACAGGACTCCAACACAGGAAAACGATATGACAAGGATAAACCAGTATATATCAGTTATAACCATCAATTTAAAGGTCTCAATTCACCAATCAAAAGAAACAGACTGGTATAATAGATCAAGATACAAGATCCAACAATGTGCTGCATACAAGAGACACATTTAACTCAAAAAGAAATTCATACACTGGAAGTGAGAGGATGGAAAACAATACTTAATGTGACAGGAATCCTGAAAAAATCAGGGATAATGATTCTATTTGCAAACAAAGTAAACTTCAAATCAAAAAACTGTTCAAAAGATACAAAGAAGGTAACTAATACTTGTTAAAGGAAAATCCCAAGAAGAAGAGATACCAATCATAAATAATATGCACCAAATATCAGTTTACTTAGCTATGTAAAACAAGTATTAGCAGACATAGAAAATCACATAAGGACTAACACAATTGTAATGGAGAGTCTCAGTACCCTACGGCCACAAATAAACAAATCAACTAGACAAAAAAAATCAAAAAAGAGATATCAGAGCTCAACTAAATGTGTGAACAAATTGACTTCATAGATGTCTACAGTGTTCCACCCCACAAGATGAGAATGCACATTACTCTCAGCTGCACACAGGATGTTCTCAAAAATAGACCACATTCCAGCTCATAGAACATGCTTAAGTAAATACAAAAAAATTAAAATTAACCCATGCCAATTATCAGACTGTAGTGCAGTGAAATTGGAAATCAGTGGCAAAAGAAAGTACAAAAACTACATAAATGCATAGAAATTAAATAACACCTTCCTGAACAAACAATAGATCACAGATAAAATTAAAACACAAATTAAATGTTTCTACAATTAAACAATAACACCAATGCAATATACTGGAACTTATGGTATGAAATGAAAGCAGTTCTACAAGCAAAACTTATAGTGGTAAATTCCCACATCAGGAAAACAAAGCAAGCTCAAATAAACAACCTAATAGTGAGCCTCAAACATCTAGAAAAAGAAGAACAAGTCAAGCCCAAAGCTTGTATAAGGGAGGAAATCATAAAGACCAGAGTAGAAATTAATGCAATAGAGACTAAGGAAAAAATACAAAGAATCAATGAATTGAAGAGGTTGTTCTTTGAAAGATTAAATGAAATTGACAATCCCCTAGCCAATTTTTACCAAAAAAGGAAACAAAAGACTTGAATCCATGCAACTAAGAATGAAAGTGTGAAATACAACAGATTCTGTAGAAACTCAGAAGATCATAAATACTGCAAGAAGCTGTATTCTAATAAGATAGAAAACATAGAAAAAATGGATAGATTCCTAGATACAGATGAATTACCAAAGCTGAAACAAGATTATAAAAATTCTAAATAAACCAATATCAGTCAATGAAATTGAAGATGCAATGAAAAACCTACCAACAAAGAAAATTCCAGATCATGACAGATTCACTGCTGAATTCTACAAGAAACTTAAAGAATATCTAATGCCACTACTCTTCAAATTCTTTCATGAAGTTGAAAAGGAAGCAATACTCCAAAAATCATTCCTGGAAGAAAGCATTACCTGATACCAAAACAAGAGAAGGATCTAACCAAAAAAGCGAACTACAGGCCAATCTCCGTAACCAACATAGATGCAAAAATTCTCAATAAGATACATCAAACAGGATGCAGCAAATCATCAAGAAGAGTATATACCATGACCAAGCAGGATTCATCCTAGGAATGGAGGGATGGTTTGCACAAACCAATAAATATATTACACCATACGAACCAAATATCAGTGCTCATGAGGTATATAATAATCAAGACTCCAGAAATTCAGAGACAAGGAGAAAAATTACATGATCTTCTCAATAGATGCAGAAAAAGCATTTGACAATGTCCAACACTCATTCATAATAAAAAAAAAACAGAAAATTGGAATAGATTCTCTTTTTTTGTACTGGGAATCAAACTCAGGACCTTACACTTGCCAGGCAGGTGCTGTGCCACTGAGCTATATTCCCAGCACCTGGAATATATAGTCTTTATCTCAATCTGATAAAAGCCATCTATGACAAATCAACATCATATTAACTGGACAAAAACTTAAGTGTTTCACTCTAAAATATGGAGCAATACAGGATGTTAACTGTCACTGCTCCTATTCAAATAGTTCTGGAAACATTAGCCAGAGCAATTAAACAAGAGAAATAAATAAAAGCAGTAAAGATAGGGCAATAAAGTTGAATTATCATTATTTTCAAGTGATATTATATTCTAAATAGAAGACCCCCAAAGCACTAACAAAAACTCTTAGATTTAATAACCAAATTCAGTTACATAGCTGGACACAAAGTCAACACTCAAAAATCAACAGCATTCCTGTACACAAATAACAAACTCCCTGAAAGAGAAATTAGAGAAACCACACCTTTCAAAACAACATCAAAAAGAATGAAATGCTTAGGAATTAATTTAAAAAAGGAAGTAAAAGATATTTACGTTGAAAACTACAGTACTCTGAAAAAGGTGATCGAAAAGAATCAGAAAATGAAAAGATATTCCTTGTTCTTGGGGAGAAATAACCAACATTGTGAAAATGGCCATACCCCCAAAATTGAAAGATAGATTTAATGTGATCCCAATCAAAATACCAATAGCATACATCACATAATTAGAGGAAACAATCTTAAAATTCATTTGGAACCAGAAGAGACCTGGAATAGCAAAAACAATTCTATGAAACAAAGGTAAAGCTGGAAGCATGACAAACCCTGACTTGAAATTATAATACAAAGCTACAGTGATAAAAGTAGCATGGTGTTGCCAAAAAAGACCTGTGGATCAATAAAACCAATTAGAAGATTCAGAAACAACTCCAAATGCACTCAGCCACATTAAGTTTGACAAAGGAGCTAAACACCTTCACTGGAAGAAAGATACCCTCTTTAATAAATGGTGCTGGAATAACTGGCTTTCCACATGCTGAAGACTAAAACTAGACCCATGTCTCTCACTATACACTGAATTAAAAACAAAATGGATCAAAGATCTAAATATTAAAACAGAAAACTATATCTGCTGGAAGAGAGAATATGTAGAACTCTTGCAGACATTGGTGTAGACAAAGACTTCATAAACAAAACTCCAATCACACGGGAACTATCACAAAGAATCAGCAACTGGGATCTCATTTTATTTAAAACCTTTTTCACAGCAAATAAATCATTAATAGAGTGATGAGACAACCCACGGGATGGGAGAAAAATTTTGCCAGCTGCTCCTCTGACAAAGGACTAACATTTAGAGCATATAAAGTACTCAAAAAATCATACCCCGAAATTTAAAAACACAATCTAAAAATGGACATTTGAAATTAATAGACATTTCTCAGATGAAGAATTACAACCATCAAATAAATATATGAAAAAAAATTCAACATCATTGGATATTCAAGAGATGCAAATTAAAACAACGCTGAGATTTCATCTCACTCTAGAAAGAATGGCAATTATCAAGAAATTAACCAATACCAAACACTGGAGGGGCAGTAGGGAAAGAGTAAACCTGCTTCACTGTTGGTGGGAGTGTAGGCTAATGTGATCACTGTGGAAATCAGTGTGGAGATTCTGATAACTAAGACTAGAGGTACCATTTGACCAGCTGTTCCCTACTTGCTATCTTCCCAAAAGAATCAGAAGCACTACAGTGACATAGGCACACCCATGTTTATAGCAGCACAGTCTGTAAAGGCTAAGTTTTGGAAATAGTCCAAAGATCCATCAACCAATGAATGGATAAAGATGTGGAATTTTTTATATATATAATGGAGTACTATCCAACTATAAAGAAGGATAAACTAGAGACATTTCTAGATAAATGGATGCATTTTATGACCATACAGAAGTGAAATAAAGCAGACATACATGTGTAAATAGTGCATTCTTTCTCTTGTATGAGAAACCAAAAGTGTAAATAAGGACCAAAATACATAATAGACATTGCAAAATATGAAGAAAATGATCAAATGGGAATGAGAACAGTTTGGGGGAGAGGAAAGGAAAAGAAAAAATGAGAAAAGAAGGAAAAATGGTACGAAAACTTCTGTAAATAAGGAAGGGAAGAGAGGTTGAAATGAGGGGAAAGGAATGGGGAAAAAAAGAAGAATCAAGATATACCATGTACAGGTACAAATTCTCTATGATGAATGTGATAATTATGTGTATCTAAAATGTACCAATAAACTTAATTAATTAAAAATATAAAAGTGACAAAACCAAGCCTGACATGGTGTAATCCCAGCACTTGGGAGGCTGACGCAAGAGGATTGTTGCAAGTTCGAGACCAACCTGGGCTACAAAGTGAGCTCAAGGCCAGCCTGAACTGCATGGTGAGACCTTGTCTCAAAAAGACACAAAAATGACAAAGCCAAGTCATTTTCTTCTCATATGTGAGGCCTCTGGGAATTACATTCAAAGAACATAGAGTACTAAAAACTTGCATAAGACATTTCATTTGCTACAAAATTTTAGTAAAGGCGCATCAGGTTTAATAGGCTATGTTTTAGTATGCATAATTTTGTGTGTGTGTGTGTGTGTGTGTGTGTGTGTGTGTGTGTGTGTGCAGGGGATAAAGCTCATAACCTCGCACCTGCCAGGCAGGCACTTAAGCCACTGAGCTAAATCCCCTGCCCTTAGTATGCAAAAAATTACACTATAACTTGCAACAATACTTAGGAAAAATGTGCTAGATATTGAATGTTAGATTTAGTACAATAAAAGTGAAAGTTTGAAGAAGTATTATGGAAAAAATTCAACATATGCAACCAAGAAATAAAAGTAATTTTTCTACTCCCTAATACAAGCAGATCAGAAAATAATATGAATAGCAATAAAATCATCTGAACTACAATAAAACCAATAAAGCCCAAAGAAATCTTTGAACTCCTGAAGCTTAGTGGTACCAGGGATTAGAATTACTTAATACACTGAATACATTATTGTATAAAAATTTTTAATAAAAAAAAATTTATAAAGCATTTTTTCAAGGGCTACTTTAATGAGTGTTCTGAAATACATATGTTAACTTTGAAAACTTCCTTGAAGCTCTACTAAGCCTAAGATGCTCAAATGTATTTATTCCAAGATAAGTTATTATGATAGTTCTTGACTGATCTCTATATTTAGATACTAGCAAGATACAGAAGAGAAATCAGAGACACATAAAGCCTTGAAAGATGTTTCTGGTAACTTCTCCAACAGTAAGTTGAAAAAATAGATTGGGTGCTCTTGTTTAGATGTAATAGAAACTATTACAGTTTAAGAAAATTCTCTATAAGAAAACTGCTTTTAAACATTTTATTTTTCTTTTTGATTTTTGGAACAGGTTTCCACTTTGTAGTTCAATCTGACCTTGAACTCACTATGTAGCACACTACAGCCTTGAACTAGCAGCAATTCTGACTCAACTTTCCAAAAGTTGAGAAAGAAAATTAAAATTAAGAAACAAAATCTCCAAGTACAAATGTGCCAAGAGTACTTGGAAATGCAAAAAAAGAAAAAAAAAAGAAAAAAGAAAAAAGAAAAAAAAAAAAAGAAAACCTCACCCACAAAATAGAAAAATGTCTATTGAGGGAGAAAGACAGAAAGATTTACAGTATCAAATGAACTTCAATTATTTGACCCAAATCCAAGAAACTTTAAAGGCCTCTAAGACAACAGCTCTTCTAAGGTAAATCAGAAAACTGTGCTCACTCTGGTTACTCTGTCTCTGTCTCACAAGTTGAATGTCCCCTCCCCTTTCTTCATCATTGAGCAACTGCCATTGAAATACAATGAATCTTCATCTTTTTTCTTTCCAGAATTTTTTATTGTCCTAGTTGTAAAGTTGCCCATGGCCTAAATCAGTCTCCCTGTAATGATGCCCAAGTGAAATGTATTCTGTCATTCATGTATTTACTCATGTAGTCATTTGAATATTCATGCATTCATTTAATTATTCATGCATTCATTCATTCTTTCCATGCTTGGCACTGTGCTGCTTTTAGGGAACGTATTAGTGAATACAGGTCTTCTGCTCCCATAGAGATGGTAGATAAGAATTAAGTTTGACATAGATAGAAAATAGGAGGCTACTTCATCAAGTCTCCAAACATCATATTTTGATGATGAAGTCTCTACTTACTGACAGAGGTGATAGGTAGCTAGGAAAGACAGGACCCAAATTATTTCACGTGATTGATTCTGATGTCAGCAACACAAATCATTTATCCTCAGGTTGTTGAAGATAGGAATAGCACATAAGTTGCTCACACCTTTAATCATTCAAAAGGCACCCACTAAAAAAATGATTGACAAACATAGAAACCAATTTCCATTGTTACACCACTCAATATAGAAAAAAATATTTGAATGTCATAATGGACATTTAGCATTAAAAAATATCTCTTCAATTTTTCAGGTTAATTAAATCTGGAATATATTTTTGAAATAACACAAACACAGGTGAGACATAAATTAGAAATTCAAAACTTATTAAAAACAAAGAAATGTTGGTCATAATGGCACACACCTGTAATCCCAACAGGAGAATCGTAACAATTTCGAGGCCTGACTGGGCTACATAGCAAACTCAAGCCCAGCCTAAACTACACAGTGAGATATTATCTCAAAAAACAAAAAAAAAAAAAAAAAAAAAAAAAAAAAAAAAAAAAAAAAAAAAAAAAAAAAAAAAAAAAAAAAAAAAAAAAAAAAAAAAAAAAAAAAAAAAAAAAAAAAAAAAAAAAAAAAAAAAAAAAAAAAAGAGAGAGAGAGAGAGAGGAAAAAAAAGAAACTGACTCAGAGCTAATGAGTCAAACTAATTTAGAGAAGATCACAACTCCTGATACAAACTGAGTTACAACTAATCCCAGGCCTGCCAAAATCCAGAATCCTGAATGTTTTTGTCATTGTTGAGCTTTATTTAAGAGGTGGGAGGATCTCTACCTCACCACACTTCTATGAGAAGTTAGTCTCATTTAAAGACAAGAGGATAGTGGTGGCGCACGCCTTTAATCCCAGCACTCGGGAGGCTGAGGTAGGAGGAGCTTTGTGAGTTCGAGGCTGGCTTGGTCTACAATGTGAGCACAAGGCCGGCCTGAGGTACATAGTGCGATCCTGCCTCAAAAAACTAGGGCCGGGAGTTTGGCTCAGTGGCTTAAGCACCTGCCCTGGCAAGTGTGAGGTTGAGAGATTAATCCCTGGTGCCCAAAAAACACAAATAAAATAGAGACAAGAGGATAGTTTATGGACTTTTTTTGTTGCATTCTTAAACTTGTCAAAAATAAGTTTCTCAGGGCTGAGGAATAACTCAATGGTGGAACACTTACCTAGACTGCACAAACACCTGGGTTTAAATTCCAGGACCAAAATAACAATGATAATTACCACAAAAAAAAAATCATTGTTATTTTTTTTTAATTTCTCAAAAGGAAATTGAAGAGAATATCAGATAATGAAAAGTTATTCCTTGCTCACACATAGAAAGACCCAATATAGTGAAAATGGTGCTACTCTAAAAGCTGTCATACAGATTTAGTACAATCTCAATCAAAATATCATTAACATGCCTCACAGAACTAGAGAAAGCATTCATAAAATTCATTGGGAACCAGAAGAGACCTAGAACAGCAAAAGCAATTCTGGGCAACAAAGGCAAGGCAGAGAGCATCATAATCCCTGATCTGAAATTGTACTACAAAGCTACTGTGATAAAAATCAACATAGTATTGACCAAAAAAACCAAACCTGAGGATCAGTGGAACAGAATAGAAGAGCCAGGTGTGGTAGTGCATGCCTGTAATCCCAGGACTCAGGAGGCTGAGTCAGGAGGATTGTTGCAAGTTCAAAACCAGCCTGGGCTACAAAGTGAGTTCAAGGCCAGCCTGAACTGCATAGTGAGATCCCGTCTCAAAAAATAGGGCTGGGGATTTAGCTAAGTGGCCTAAGCACCTACCTGGCAGCGCAAGGTTGTGAGTTCAATCCCCAGTACCAAAAAATAAAATAAAAAAGAACAGAATAGAAGATGCAGACCCAACTCCAAACACACTCAGCCACCTTATCTTTGACAAAGGAGCCAAATATACTCACTGGAAGAAAGATAGCCTCTTTAATAAATGGAGCTGGAAAAACTGGCTTTCCACATGCGAAAGACTAAAGCTAGATCCATGTATATCACCATAGACCAAAGTAAAGTTAAAAATGCATCAAAGACCTAAATATTAAAACAGAAACACTAACTCCACTAGAAGAGAAAATAGGTAGAAATCTTGAAGACATAGATGTAGGCAGCAACTTCATGAATAAAATCCAGATCACATGAGAAATGATACAAAAAAAATTCAACAAATGGGATCTCACTTTATAAAAAAACCTTTTACACAACAAAAGAAATCAACAACAGTGAAAAGATAACTCACAGAGTGGGAAAAAATTATAGCCGGTTGCCCCTCAGACAAAGGACTAAGATATAGAACATATAAGTAATTGGACAGAATCAGGTCTCCCAAATACAAAGACCCAATCTAAATATGGACATCTGAGATGAATACAGACTTCTCAGATGAAGAAATACAAATGGCATATAAATACATGGTCATTCGAGTGATGCAAATTAAAACACTGAGATTCAATCTTACTCTAGAAAGAATGGCTATCATCAAGAAATCAACCAATAACAAATGCTGACAGTGCAGTGGGGATAAAGGAACCCTTCTCCACAGTTAATGGGAGTGTAGACTGGAGCAACCACTGTGGAAATCAGTGCAAAGTTTCCTTAAAAAACTAGAATTAGAGTTCCCATTTGACCCAGATATTCCCTTTCTGGGTATCTTTCAAGAAGAATTAAAAACCACAGTGACATATGTGCACCATGTTTATAGCAGCAATTTGTAACTGCTGGATCTTGGCAATGACACAAATACCCATCAACTGAGGGATGGATAAAAAATGTGGTTTTTTAATATAATGAAATACGACTCAGCCATTAAGGAGAACGAACTGGAGACTTTTATAGATAAATGGATGCAACTCAAAACCATACTTAGAAGTGAAATAAATCGGACTCACATGTGTCAGCATTATATTGTCCCACTAGTTTAGAAAACTGAATGAATAAATAAGATCCAACTGTACAATAGTATTGTAAATTGGGAAGAAACCATTCAAAAGGAAAGAGAAACTGATGGGGGAAATGGTAAAAGAAGGAAGAGAAAAGGGAAAAGCAAATATACACAAGATAGATAAGATAGTTATATAACTAGTTTCTCTTAGTTCATTGAAAAGAAAAGTTTGTGCCAATATTGTTTAGACAATATTTCATGCTAATATCTTGTTTTCTGAATAAGTACTATGAAGATAACAACACACAATGTATTAATTATTGTTACTCTCCTACTAGCCTGTTTTGAAACTCTTTTATTGTTATTTTCGTTTTTATTTTTCTCTTTAAAATAAAGTAAAAATAAAAATTTCTCATACATGAATCATCACTGTATTTACTTTTACTTGTAAAAGGAAAAAATAGCAAGACTCTTATATCTTATCAAGACAAATGTGATAAAATGTTTTTAAAGTTATGATTAGTAATTTGGATTATCTCATTCATGACAGTCAATCAGTATGAGAGGCTTGCAGGAACAAGAAATCCACATTCTCTAGGCAACACACTAAAATTTAAATTTCGCATTCCTCAGATAGTAACCCAATAGTAACAGCCTGGCCCTGTGTACTTGAATTGGTTTCTCTGTTTACTGGAGATGCTCTTTGGGAAGGTCTAACAGTCCCAAGGCTGTCAGGCAAAAAATAAATAAATAAAAATAAAAATAAATTGCTAGAATGAACCCACAAGACCAAAAAAAATCTAAAACTTCATTTTAAAAAGACATTATCTACAATTTTACACTCAGAATAGAAAGTTCATAATTTTTACCTCCACAACCTTCTAGGGTACATGATTATGCCATTTTGGGAGGCATGGTCAGGAAACAAAGAGAAACAAAGAAGTACTTGAGTAAATTTTCACATATATGATGACCTCAAAGCCCAGAATTCCTTCATTCATTCAACAAATATTTATTGAACACACATTGTTCATTAGGCACAGTTCTAAAAGCTTGAGATATATCATGAGCAAAACAGAAATCCCTGCTCTAATGGAATTTTGTCGGCATTGAGGAGTAAGTTGTACAGTAAACTTGATAAATTAGTTAAATACATCATTGTGATAAGACAAAATGTGTCATTAAAGAAGGAAAAGTAAAGCAAGATGTTAAGGATTAAAAACTAGTGGTCAATTTAAATACCTGCTAAATTGAATCAGCATGGTTTTGAGCGTGGATGACCCACCTGAGGACTGTTGCCTGCATAAAAAGGAGAGAAAGAGTAGCATTGTGGGTTCTCCAAAGTGTTATTGTTTGGAGCTGTTTAATCTCCAGGAGAAGGTTGTCGTGCTGGCTTCCTGATATGAACTCAACTGTTCTCATCATTGGAGGAGCTCAGGACCTCACTGTCACTGAAGATGACTGTGATACTTTTTGGGGGAGCCCTGATCCTTATTTTGAGCATCACTTCTTGGCTCCAGTGTAGAACCCTCAACCTACAGGCAAAGATCCTTCATCCCCCTGGCATAGACTTTCTAGATTCCCCTACTGACCATTGGGCCTTTCCAGTGCAGATCCATTAAACAGACTCACATGAGTCATTGTCTTGGGCTCTAGGCCCTCCAGTCGGACTCACAGGAGTCATTGTCAAGGGCTCTAGCTCTTTGGCTGCACTCATGCACAACATTGCTGCGGGATCCAGGCCCTCAACTGGATTTTCTAGGTCTGTCGTGTTGTGGACAGATTTCCTGCATTTTCTTGTATTTAACTCTGGGTGACCATCATAAAATAATGTTACAAATTCTGTGTCCTGTAAGTAATTGTTCTCCTTGCAACCCCTGACTACAACACAGGGTAACTGGCTTAGGAGTATAAGAGATAGAGCAGTTTGTAGTATTAAAGATGATGGTCAAGACAGTTGTACTGAGGAAGCATGCTTTTGAGCGTGGATGACCCACCTGAGGACTGTTGCCTGCATAAAAAGGAGAGAAAGAGTAGCATTGTGGGTTCTCCAAAGACCCAAGGGAGGAGCAGCTATATCAAGATATCTGCTACAGAAAGGCAAATGTTGCATGTTCTTCTCATTGGTTAGAAGCTTAAAAAGTTGATCACATAGAAATGTAAAGTAGAAACTAGAGGAAATGAGGAATAGAGAGAGGTTAGCTAATGTATACTAAAATATAGATAGGAGCCGGGCGTGGTGGCGCACGCCTTTAATCCCAGCACTCGGGAGGCTGAGGTAGGCGGAGCGTTGTAAATTCGAGGCCGGCTTGGGCTATGACGCGAGCGCAAGGCCGGCCTGAGCTACATAGTGCGACCCTGCCTCAAAAAAACCAGGGCCGGAAGTTTGGCTCAGTGCCTTAAGCGCCTGCCCTGGCAGGCGCAAGGTTGTGAGTTCAAGCCCCGGTGCCGCAAAAAAATAAATAAATAAATAAATAAAATAAAATAAAATAAAATAAAATACAGATGGGGAAATGCATTCTGATACTCTATAGCACAGTAGAGTAACTGTAGTCTACAACAATCTGTTATCTGTTTCAAGATAATTGGAGAACAGTTGGAAGATTCTCAGAAGTAGAAATGATAGTATTTGAAGATATGGAAATGATAACTGCTCTAATTTGATCATTGTTCATTATGTATATGTATCAATTATTATTCTGCACATTACAAAAATACAAATAATGCATCCATTAAATTTTCAATTTTTATTAGTACATGTTTGCTGTACCTAGTGACTGCATTCATCATGAAGAGTTGGTCCATATACATAACACATTTTAATTCTTTTTACTTCTCCATTCCTTGCCCTCTACCCCACTCTCTTCATCTCTTGGTTCTTTTCTAACTTGCAAAACATCTACCTCCATGTTTCCTGTTATCTATCTTTTATTTTGCTCTTTAAATTAGTTACACTTTGGTTTTGTAATATAAGAGAAACTATATTATATTTAAGCCTGTGTTTGATTTATTCACTTAACATTGTCTAAGTTACATCCCTTTGCCTTCAAATTACTCAAATATACCCTTCTTTATGGTAGAGTAATACTCTGTTGTGTATGAACACCATGTTATCTATATTCGTTCATCTGTTGATGGACATATGAAAAAAGATGATTGTAGGAATAATATTCCATGGAGGGTACAGGAAAAGTTCAATGGACTGTAAGTGGCCATTGTATTTCAGGGAAGGGACCAGTGGAATATTAGGAAGACAGGAGGCTGACAGATAATGGGCCAAATCACACTGGATCCTGTGAGACTGGATTTGCTCTAAGTGATGTAGGGTTTTCAAAGGAGAAGTTGTCATAACTAACTTACATTTTAACAGGATCATTGTGATGCTGTATTGGAAATAGTATGTAGGACAAAAAAGGAAGAAGAGAGAACACTTAGGAAGCTATTTCAGTAACCCAGGTGACAAGGCAAAATGACTCAGGTGAGGATGCTTATAGTGGGTCAGGAAAATACTTGTATACTAGATATAATTTGAAGACTTTTCTGGTAGATTTAAATGTAAGACATGAAAGAAAGAAAAGCATCTAATGTGACTACAAGGACATATTCAGCTGGAAGAATCAAATTGCCATCAGGTGAGTTCAAGAATGCTACAGGTAGAAGGGAAAGGCTGCAGAACAATCCAGAGTTTTTCACATGAGCTAAGAGTGAGATGACTAGTAGACTTCCAAGTAGAAATGCTGAGTAGGTCATGAGATAGACAAATCTGGAATTGAGGAAAGAGTTCTGGGATAAGGGTACAAAGTCAAGAGTCATCACATACAGACATTATTTAAATCAAACTTCTAGATAAAATTACCAAGGAAGCTCATGACGTAAGAGAAGGGGACCAAGCTCTGAGCCCTAGGACTCACCAACATGAAGAAATGGAGAAGAGGAGAAAGCAACAGAGGAGACTGAGAAGGATCATCCCATGGGCTGAGTCAAGACTAGCTAGGTGGATGAAGTGTATGGGGGAAGAGAGACAAATATTTCCGTGGCAGGAGGTTACAGACTGCCTGGAGAATTAGCAAGGTGAAGTTCCTTGGTGGTCTTAAACAGGGCCATTTTGGTGAAATCTGTGTGTGTGAAAATTTTATTAAAGTTGTATAAGAAATCATGGAGAGAGTAGTTGGAAAGAATAAATTTTGCTATGAAAGAGTTGATGGAGGAAGTACAATCAAGAGAAAAAAATTTAGCTTGGTCTGGTTTGGTCTGCTTTACTTTTGATGAAACCCAAACAGAATATGTAAATGCTGGTGACAATTATCAGTAAAGAGAGGAGAAAATGATACACAGAGAATAAGTAATTGTTAGATCAATATCCTTGAGTAGGCAAAAAAGGATGAGATATTCTGAGTAAATAGAACAACTAACTTTAGATAGAAGCAAAGATGTTTTATACAGGAACAGAAAAGGAAGCAGAGGTGTGGATGCAGGTGTTGGGACTGAAGTAAATGGGGTGTAGGCTTCTAGAAATTCTACTCTTAGTGTTCCTGTCTCTTCTCAGTGAAATAAGTGTGTCACCTGAGAGCAAGACAATAGCAGCATGACAGAGAAGGCATGACAGAGCCCTTCTAGGAGAGCAAGGATGTAGGGTACAATGGCGTGGCCCCATAAAAACCCACTTGAGTTTTATAATTGTGGCTCTCACATGAAGTAAGACAGCATGATTATGTATTTTTCTCTAGACACATTCAGTTGTATGGGTGCAGGCTTGGAAAGACAGAAATTCTATTTATCCAGAATAGTGACTTTGCCAAGACCAAGTAACAAGACGCCAAGAGGAGGAGAGGAGTTTGTGATGAATGCATAGGAACCATCATGGTGATGGATCTTGAAACTGAAGCCTCAGAGCTAGAACAAATCAAAAGCTGTGAGCCTCATCTGCCCATCTGTTTTTGTCTCACCTTAGGTTTTAAAGGATGAGGTTATATTCTCCACATTCACAGCAACTAGACTTGCATCCATGCTGACTACTCAATTAATATGTATTGATTGTGCAGTCACTTATGGGTGTGAAAATGTAGCAGGTTCTCATGTTCAGTGATCCTCCCAGAGATAAGCCCACTGGATGTGACAGATGGTCTATAATCTTTATATTTGAAACACCATATGTCAAGTGCCAAAGCTCTATACAAACTTAGCTTCAAATTTTCAGGTTTGGGCGATAATGTATTTAGTAGCACCTGGGCTTCAAGATGTGCCATCCAGAAGCTTCTATTTTCTTCCCCCACCACACACATTTATCACCTCCGCCAGATGCTCCCAATTTCCTGCTTCCTCGGAGCACGGTCTGGCCATCCCCAGGCTGAATCTCACCTTACCAGGTCTTATGCAAGAGCCCTAGTCCAGGAGCACTGAGCTACCATCTGTTTGTTCCTCTTCCACATTTCTTAGAGATCACTTGGTTCCTAAATGCTGTTCAGAAATGTTTGAGGGATTAACTAGTTTCCTGCCTTCTAA
The DNA here is from genome assembly GCA_004363535.1 of Dasyprocta punctata. Taxonomy (NCBI): domain Eukaryota; kingdom Metazoa; phylum Chordata; class Mammalia; order Rodentia; family Dasyproctidae; genus Dasyprocta; species Dasyprocta punctata. The sequence goes on along the minus strand of RJWM01004597.1, from coordinate 45,795 downwards.
CATCTTGTCACGTTAGATTTCCGACCTACAGATGTCTCTGACTCTTTCTATGATTATTGTACATGAATTAGATAAACTCAGATTTATCTACTGAGGCACCAGTCCTAGAATTAACAAATACTATCCCACTATGTTCTGCAGAACAAATGCAAACTCCAGTAATTTTATTCAAAAAATATGTAAATTAAAGCACTGTGACATTGTTGTACCAGATCACCCAATACTATTGTGATAACACAACCACTGAAGTTGTTTACATTCCAACTTCAATATACCTGAGAAAATCATATTTTAAGCATATATCAATATAAGATATAAGCCTGCAACTTGCTAAATTCAGGACAGGATATGTTGTTAATAAGAATGTACCTAATTATTGATGCCCCACCACCTAATTTGTATTTATTTTAGGCACAGAGTCTTTGTGTTTCAAAGGTGTTTATCTCATTTTCTTTTGACTTCTCTAAGGGCTGAAATGCATTCTATTATGAAGAAAAATGTTGGATGTGGATACAGTGAAATCACATCCTAAAATGTAGCAATTACATTTAAAGGCATACGTTCTGTTTTCTAATATTTACAGGACTACTCATAATTAATAATATGAACACATTTGCACAATTTATTTAATATAAACAAATACACTGCTGGATTCCTTGCATACAGAAGCAAAGGAAGTAGATTGAGCTCCTGCTCTCAAGGATTGACAGCAAGGAAAAAGACAAATGCATATGGAATTACAATGAAGTTCTATTATAGAAAGCATTTCTAGGCCAGAATTATGCAAATATTCCCCAGACTTTAAAGAGTATGCTTTTGTTAATTTTTTTTCTAAATATAAAAAAAAATGGTACTCAATGAAAGGTTGAAAATAATGTTAATTCAAAAACAGGAGTCCCAGTAAGAAGCTCATTGGTTTCTTATCCTGCTTATAGACTAACAGATCCCTAGAATCAAGGAAACACTGCTCTCAAGCACCTTAATTCTTCTAGCTTTGACATCCAGGGACATTCCTTTCAGTACTGGTTTAATGTCTCTACATTTTCCAGTTACATTTTTCCAACCATCTTCACTTTGCCAATTCCTGTTACTACATTCATATAAATAAAACAACTGGCTCTTAAAACATGCAGCTATATATTAAGAATTGTCTTGCCCATTGAGAAAAGTGGAAATCAACAGAAACCACAGGTATAACATAAATGTGGCTTTATTCATAAATGAGGTGTGGCTGTCTATGTGCAAACATAGGGTCTCACTGGGGCTCCTCCTTTTCCATCATCAATTGGTTCGGGCATTTCTTAATAGGAAAGAAGACACTTGGTTCTAAGGTCAGAGATAGTTTTTGATGCAAAAACAGGAGCGCTTCCACTTGATTCACAGTTTTGTTTAGCAAATTAGACCATACATTTGAATTCGCGTTTTAAAGACATCTATTGACTGTCTCATGTGCATAAGATGCAGAGGTTAACTGCGAGCCCGCAAGAAGTCAGTCTGGTGCGCTTATGTGCTTGCCAGGTTCACAGGGAACAAAACTGAGAACAAGAGCTACTTCTCTAATTTCATCTGTGATTTTCTGAGAGAACACCCTCACTGCTTCAGAACCAACTTCCTAAGGGTAAGATGATGCAGAAAGTACCTGAAAACTAAAGCTTGTTATCTTTTCCTGACAATCATACTCCTTCAGATTGACATTTGATGCTCTAAAAGAGATTAAAGTTTTCATTTAGATTAACTCCTCGGGTGGGAAAAAATTTCAAATGCCTTAAAAGTAGCCACAGGAAAACAGAAACTTGAGGAAAGATTTAAAACCACACTGAGTGATAAATACTGGCAGTTTATTCATTCCTTCTTTTTAAAAAATGAAAACTGACATTTTGTTTTGAGTCACCAGATTCCCAGTGTGTTGATGATAAAACCTGGCTCCACTGGAAGGTTACACCATGAGATCTGTGCAATTGTTTCTCCCACCTAACTCATTTCTGGGGACACTTAGCCCTGGCAGAAGGTGATAGGAGGAGAAATGTGTACTTTACCAAAACTGGATCTTCTAAGTTGCCCTGTCTCCTTTGAAGCCAGTGACTAGTAATTGACCCTTCCATCTAGCAGCGTCTTTTCTACACTCCTTGTCAAGAGATGGATCGCAGTCCTAATAGCTGTGACTTCAGCAGCCCTCCCGCTAATGATACTTTTTGTTTCCGTTTCCATTTGCTCAAATGCTTTCCTCTAATTTAGTGACTTGAACAGGGATATTAAGAAAAGTGGAAAACAATCACTCAGAAACTCATTAAAATATCTCCGTGCAAAATGAGAGTGGCACATATGAGGAGCATAGAAAGCAGAGAAAAGACGAATAAAGATTTCAGTCATCACAGCTGCTGTCAGGATGGCAGTAGCCAAGCGCAGAAAGATAGCAAGGCGGGAGGAGACTGTCTAGAGTTTAAAAACAGTAGGAGTTACTCAAACAAAATGCGAAAATAACTTCGTACCATCATGACTCTGTGCTTTACAAGAAATAATTTTCAAAAAGAAATCCAACTTCATCTATAAAAATTCAAATGCTATTTATATGGAAACTAAAATTGGCTTCTGCCTTTTTGCTGGGAAGCATTCTGACATGGAGTTACAAGTATAGTGTTCCTGGAAATGTGTCCGTCTAGAGTTGAATGCAATCAGTCTACTGATATCTGTTGGGGCAAATTGTTTTCTCTAGTGAGAGTCAAGAGGTTGAGGCAAGAGATGGGTTTTCATATCAGATGTATACTTTGCTTGTTGTTTGATCTTAAGTAGTTACACTAAGAAGTACTTCCATGTTCCCTTCCATAAAGGGTCCACTTACACTTAGATGACTGGAAAGATGTTAAGGGGTAATAAATTAAGCACAATCATCCTTAAAATCACAGACCAACTATCACATCTGAGAAACAGACTTTTAGACTTCTTCCACGTTACACCCCAGTCAACCTCCACCTCTATGCACTGATAGAAGGCCACGTTTTTCCCTGCATAGCACCTAGCAGGGTTTGTACTCATGTGCTTGTTGTGTCCCTGTACCACACCCTCTGTGCAGGTGGTGTGCCAGCTCACCACCCACCCACTCAATTCACCTCTGCTCACTGTTTGATCCCTCCCACCCACACAAGTTATCAACCCAGAGTGAATTAAATATTTCTAACCTCAGCTCCTTGAAGTCTAGATAAATGTAGGACCTAAAAACTAATTCTTTGTCTTTCTGTGAGCTTATATCATGGAGACAATGGTCACCATTCATCAAAATATTGCTCAAAACCCACAGATAAACCCAAATTTGTCATCATGACCACCATGTTGAGCAGTATCATACTGGATATACCCATGCTGGTACTACCATCTGACATTTTTAGAAGTTACTATTTATTGTTTTTCTTACACACACACACACACAAAAAAAAAAATTCATGAATTTTAGTCCCAGCAAGTCCTTCTTTTGCTTATCACAAAGCGGCAGAAAGCAGCTCCAATTCAACCCATTCAATTCATCTCCACATTTTTTAAAAGGTACCTTTTATACCTAGCCATTCTCATTCCTCTCTTCTGTGCTATAGTAAATACTGTGCATATGTGTAAATTTTAAACCATAAGAATTTCATATTTAATGTGTATAAAAGAACTGTGTTCTTCTAAAATGGAAAAAATTGTATGTATTCTCTATACATATTGAAGCAGATAAACTGTTTCTTCAGCTAGTTAAAAAATGAGAAGGTAATATAAGTTTTTTAAGATCCAATTTACACTGTAAAAAGAAAACTATTCAGATCTGTTGCTCATTTTCATAGCAAGAATAGCCAGCTTTAAATTTTTTCACAACCGTGAAATAGGATGATGATTTTGGCATTATCCAAAAAAAATAATGTTTCGTTTTTTTTTTTACCCAAGCAACTTGTCTAATGATACAGTTGTCAATATTTATCATTTTTCTCATTCAGTTATTTTGATTCTGATAAAACCTTTTAGCCACCATTTTTAAATACAGGACTGCATGTTGGTGGTTACTCTTCGTTCATTTATTTAATCATAATTCATTAAGCCAATTATTATTGATTAGCTACAATATATCAGAATCAGGGCTGCTGGGCATGATGATATACACCTATAATCCTAGTACTAGGGAGCCTGAGGCAGGAGGATCACCATGAGTTCAAGGCCAGCCTGGGCTATACAGTGAGGTTCTGTCTCAAAAAAAAAAAAAAAAAAAAAAAAAAAAAAAAAAAAAAAAAAAAAAAAAAAAAAAAAAAAAAAAAAAAAAAAAAAAAAAAAAAAAAAAACTAATAATAATAATAATAATAGGGGCTCTGAAAACCCTTCAGGGTAATGAACAATCCTGGAGTCTCTCTACTTTTGTCCATTTAGTACGGAACTATCTAGCCTAAAGCTGGCCTTTTTCAGAATAAAATAGGCCAAATAACTACCTCATGAACAGACAGTCCTGTCACTTTCCAAACATTTCTGGAGACTCTGGGAGTCCTCGCCAGTCTGGGCTGAAATCTGTCTTCTCTGACTTCCTCACTCCTTGCCTTCCCTGGCCACCCCTCAATGTATCTGTTTCTCCATGAGTCCCCAAGGTGGTTTGTACACTAAACAGGCTTTAGTCTCTTCAGTTAATCATCTTCACTAAAACATGAGGCTCTTCTAAGGGAATGATAATGCAGAAAAAGAAAACAAACTCAAAATCAATACTGCTACTCCTGGAGTCCAGGAGTGGTGCCTTAGCCCCAGAGCCCATTCCCAGGCCTTCAGTCTCTGCTCCTAATGTCTGCCATGACAGGAAGCGGAAACACCTAGAAACACTGCGTCCTTTCTGGCCACTAGTTCTAGAGAAGTTTGATGTCTGCAACTGAAAAGGGAGAGACAGAGGGGAGAGGGGTGTGTAGACAGAAAGAGTGGGGGAAGAGGAAACTGGGTGGGGTGGGATTGTGGAGTTACAGAGAGGTCACAGATGTGAAAAGAGATAAAGCACAGTGAAGAAAAATCAGAAGACCAGTGACTCTGGGAGGCTGGAAGAAATACCACTCTTACATTCTTATCCAAGATTAAATCTTGGGCTGAATGGAAAATAGAATTACTAGCCATCCCCTCAACATTTCCTGGATACCTTGAGGCTTTCCTCTCCTTTATGTTCTACTCCTAGCTCAAGAGCTGTCCTAGATTCTTATCAGCCATGCTTTAAGTATATAGGTTAAAATATCTAGTTTAATCTGTTTTCACAAAGACATACTGCAAGTTTCTCAGGAAAATGTCCATTCATTTCTTATGGAAGTGACACAATGAATGGGCATCTTAATAGAGAATGCTAAAGCAATTTGGAGCAAGGAGCAAGTGTACGTTTGTTAACAGGAATTTGACCCATAAACACAGGCCCATCATCTCATAAAAATGTTACATCCATCTCAACTAGAGCCTCTCTCTTCTTTGATGTTCTCCAAATTGTTCCTTGCTAGTGTTTGATAGAAGTTTATTAGCTCCATGTACAGCAAGACTCTTTATATATATAAAATCTTAGAGTACACTTCTATGGGATGAATTCCAGAACTTAAATATTTTTGAAATACTTTATTGTCTCCTATATTTTTCTCCCCTGACATTTCACATAAAAACCTCACTGATCCAAAGGACAATAAGGTAAGTTATGGTAAGACATGGGCTTTTGTTCTTCTTTCCTTTCATAAAATAAATATTTTTCTTCCTGCTCTGTGTTTTGACATTTTTTATAGTGGTATATATAATGCACAAAGAAGTTTATACTATTTATGCATAGTTTAAAGAATACACACACCTGGGTATCACAGCTTTGTCCCTCTCTTAATGGAATCTAGCAGACTATTTGGGAAATAAAAATGCAAACCTTAAGCCCAAAGAGAAAAATATATTTTAAAACCTGCCAAGAAATAAATAAAGTATGAAAGATTTTGAAGAAAATTTCCTCTTTAAGTAGCAAAAAATAGAATAGACCCCAATTTTTTACTTTAACTTCTACTTTCTTGCTTTTTTCAAAATGTTCTCTTTCTCCCCTCCTAAATTCTTTTTTCTTATCTATTTCCCCTTTCTCTTAAACTCTTTGGCATTAGGTAATTAATAAGCAATCCACAGGCAATAGCTCTCTAAATGTGATTCTGATAACTGCTGATGAGATGGGTCTGCTGTCAAGACAAAGTCGCGAAGTTATAAAATCATTTCTAATCAATAGCATTCCTGTACACAAACAACAAACTCACTGAGAGAGAAATAAGAAAAGCTACACCCTTCACGATAGCATCCAAAAAAAATGAAATACTTAGGAATCAATCTAGCAAAGGAAGTAAAAGGTCTATACAGTGAAAATTACATTACTCTGAAAAAAGAAATTGAAGAGGATCTCAGAAAACGGGAAGACATTCCTTGTTCTTAGATAGAAGAACAAACATTGTGAAAATGACCATTCTCCCAAAATTATTATACAGATTTAATGCAATTCCAATCAAAATACCATTACCATACCTCATAGATCTAGAGAAATCATTCCTAAAATTCATCTGGAACCAGAAGAAAACTAGAATAGCAAAGGCAATTCTGGGTAACAAAGGCAAGGCAGGAGGCATCACAATCCCCAACTTGAAGTCATACTACAAAACTACTGTGAAAAAATTAGCATGGTACTGGAATAAAAACAGACTTGAAGATCAATGGACTAGATTAGAAGATACAACCACAACTACAAATACACTCAGCCACCTTATCTTTGACAAAGAGACCAAACATGTTTACTGGGAGAAAGACAGCCTCTTTAATAAGTGGTGCTGAGCCAGGCATGGTGGCACGCACCTTTATGCCCAGCACTCAGGAGTCTGAGGCAGGAAGAGCATTGTGAGTTCGAGACCAGCCTGGGCTACAAAGTGAGTTCAAGGCCAGCCTGAACTGCATAGTGAGACCCTGTCTCAAAAAACAGGGCTGGGGATTTAGTTCAGTGGCCTAAGTGCCTGCCTGGCAGATGCGAGATTGTGAGTTTGATCCCCAATACCAAAATAAATAAATGAATAAATAAATAAATAAGTGGTGCTGGAAAAACTGGCTTTCCATATGCCAAAAACTAAAACTAGGCCCATAACTATCACCATGCACTAAACTAAAGTCAAAATGGATCAAAGATCTAAATATTAAAACAGAAACACTAAATCTGCTGGAAGACAAAGTAAATAGAAATCTTGAAGGTATAGGGGTAAGCAAAGAATTCATGAACAAAAATCAAACTGTACAGGAAGTACTTACTAGAATCAATAACTAGGATCGCGTCTCATTATAAGTTTTCGTATGTCAAAAGAAATCTCCAACAGAGTGAAAAGAAAATCCATGAATTGGAAAAAAATATTAGTCAACTGTCCCTCAGACAAAGGACTTCTATCTAGAACATACAAAGATTTTAAAAAATCAGGCCCCTGAAATTCAAAGACCCAATCCAAAAATGGGCATCTGAAATGAATACACACTTCTTGGCTGAAGAAATACAATGGCAAATAAATACATGAAAAAGTGTTCAGCATCATTGGTCATTAGAGAAATGCAAATTAAAACAATACTGAGATTCCATCTCACTCCAGAAATAATGGCCAAGATCAATAAAACCACCAATAGTGAATACTGGAGAGACTATGGGGAAAAAGGAACACTTCTGCACTGTTGGTGGGAGTGTAGACTGGTGCAACCACTGTGAACTTCTGTCTGTAGGTTCCTTAAAAAGCTGGGATTGGAAATCCCATTTGACACAGCTGTTCCACTTCTGGGCATATTCCCAGAAGAATTGAAAACATCACAACACAGTGATATATGTGCACCCATGTTTATAGCAGCACAATTCGTAATAGCCAAATCTTGGAAACAACCTAAATGCCCATCAACTGAGGAATGGATAAAAAAAGGTGGTATTTTTATACAATGGACTACTATTCAGCTATAAAGAATAATCACATTGAGGCTTTTTTAAGTAAATGGATGCAACTTGAGACCATACTCATAAGTGAAATAAATCAAATTCACATGTGTAAATAAAGTATTGTCTCACTAGTGTAAGAAACTGAAAGAGTAAATAACATACAAAATCTTCAATAAATACTGTGAAAGGGTAAGAAACTGCTTACAGGGGAAAAAATAACTCAGGGAAAAGGAAAAAGAAGGAAGGGAAAAGAAAAAATATATAAATTTGTACATATACACTTAAGACAGCTAAGATGATTATATTACTAATTCTATTAGTTCTTGGGACAAAACAGTTAACATTCATAGGATTAAACCAATTTTGCATGCTTATATCTGGTAATCTGAGTAACTCTTTTAAAGATAAATATGCAAAATAACAACCTTAGTTATGTTCCTACCACCTTGTTTTGAAAGGCTATACTGTTATTGTTTTGGGCTCTTTGTTATTGTTGTCTCTTTTGTTTCTTGTTTTTCTTATATTTTGTTTTGTTTTTCCCTCTAATACAGAAAGGACAGATGTACTTGGATAGGCTTATACATGCCTAGAACTTCTCCTAAAGAGTTTACAAGAATTGATTTTATTACATGTGATAGTACGAATAGCTACTTTGAAGAAAATGAGACATTATGGTAGCCATTACTGATTTCCTATTATCATGTTTTGAAGTCCAATAACGCTTTTATTCTTTGTTTTGATTGGCTTTAGTCTGTTTTGTATTATTTGATTTCAATATGTGTGAAGGTATGGCCAGCTATTTTCAAGAGAACAAGAGATATTATGGTATCCATTGCTGATTTTCCTATTGTTTGGTTATGGAGGCCTGTTATACTTTCATTCTTTTGTTTTGATCAGTTTTACAGTGTTTTGTTTCATTTGAATTCATTGCATGTGAAGATATGGACAACTATTTTGAAGAAAACAAGAGACATTATGGTAGCCACTGTTGATTTCCTGTTGTCTTGTTTTGAAATCCTGTGCTGCTTGCATTGTTTTGTTCTGCCTTGTTTTGTTTTATTCTCTTTAAAATAAAAAAAAATGAAGTCATTTCTACTATTCCAGCCACACATGTTGCAGCAATTTCAGCAAAAGAAAACCAATCCTGAGATAAGACCACAATCATCAATGCACTTCTCCCCTTTCCCATAAAAACTCCGATCCTGCTTCTGCTGACGGAGTTATCTACAGTAACTTTGAGGTAGTCTTTGGTGTATATTAGTTGAACAGAATCTTTAACCTCCATCTGAGATTCATCAATTGTATTTTCCTTGACAACAGTCACATTCAAATGCTCATGCCTCACCACACCATCTTTCCTTTCACACAGAAGTGTGTACTACTTCCTTTCAAGAATAGGATTGTCCACACAGGCAGGCAGCACTCCCATGATGGAGACCTTTACATCAATTACTAGTCTTGCTGGTACAAGGCCGCAGAGTGGCTGGAAACAATACCCTGTCATCCCCAAAATGTTACACACTGGAATTTCCTAGTTGTATCTTTGTAGATGTCTTAACTTGAATCCTGCTACATACCCCTCCAACAGGCTTTTTCTCTCTGTAAACCAAAAAGAGAAACCACTAGGACAGAAACAGCTTGGGGCAGCATGGATGGTTCACTGCCTCACCATAGAAAAAATCTAGTCCTGTGTGACCACCAGAAACAACAAAGAGCCTGAAAGACCAAGAGGAATATACATGGTTTCCAGACCACAATTGCCGACTCATCTTAACCAAATTTCTACATTCAACCAGCAAACATTCTGAAGCCCACTGAGCTCCACTCACCTGCCCAAGGTCATCAAACTAGTTAATGTCAAGGCTGAAATTAGAATCTGATTTCTGTCCCTGACATTTCCATTGAGTATTAACTAGTAGTGATAAGAAGAATAAGAACAATAGTTAATGTTTGTTGAGTATTCACTGTGTGCCAGGTACTTTTTTAAAAACCAAAGTACACTGATTTCTGTAATCCTTACAAGCAGGGTATGAGACAAAGATAATTATTATCTCTATTTTAAAGATGAGGAAACTGAAACTCAACAATTACCAAACAGCTGCCGAGTGATGGATTTGACTCTGGGAAATCTTATTTTAGACCTAGACCTTAAAAATGATTGACATTTTTGCTGCTCTATGGCAAAATGAAAAAAAAAAGCAATTAAGGACGGTGCAGTGCAAATTTTTTTTCTTAAAGGTAGATTTGTTCCATTTGAAATATTATCCCTTACTGTATTCCACACTTTTTATTTTAGAATATTGAAAATGACTTTTTATATGCAAACAGTGAGAAAATGTGGTAGCTGACATGTTGACTTTATTGCTTAATAAAAGCACATTTTGGAAGTTTTTTGTGCAGGTGAAACTGCAGAGTCTGGGCAGACCTTCCTTGCATATTTGCATCCTGTAGGAATCTGGAAGAAATTTCAAGTGTTCTCATACTTCCTCAACAGAGCCCAGTTCCTTGAGGAATGAGGGGTAGGAGAAAGGAAGGGCTGAGGTTTATTATGTACCTTGCTCTGTCTGAACACTTTTAATTCCAAGTAAATGACTTAAGTAAAAACTAAATATATGCCAGGCATGGTGTCACACACCTGTAATCCCAGCACTTGGGAGGCTGAGGCAGGAGGATCACCATGAGTTTGAAATCAGCCTGGGCTACATAGTGAGTTCAAGGCCAGCCCGAACTACATAGTGACAACCTGTCTCAAAAATATGCGAAAAAAAAATCAAGACTATATAAGTTAATCTAGCTAAATTATTGAGGGATCGGAGAAATGATGTCTCTATAACTCTTGGCTTTGCCTTCCACTATATATGTCATGCACTGCACAACATTTTGATCACTGAGGTCTACACATACCACTGATGATGCCCCTAAGATTACAGCACAATGATATTGCAGCACCTTAGTTTGTTTAGGTACCCTCTGTGATATCCACATGATGATACAATCTCCTAACAACTCACTTCTTAGGATGTGTTCTCATTAATAAGCAACATCATAACTGTGTTGCCTTAATTCTGAGACTTCATGGGGTGATGCCTGTCAACATCTTCAGTCCATCTCTATGTTTAAGCTGAAATGGGTAGAGTTCTTTCTCACTGGTAGCTCCCACATACAGAGTCTTTGACTGGACTTCCTTATGTCACATGCCCATCCCCGGAGTCACTACATCTAGGAAGTAGAGTTATGCTACCTGACCAGTCTGAGACACACACTACAGTCAGAAACTGATCACAGAATTAGCTTCAGTGGGAGCTCATCTTCTGAGAGAAGATGGAGGTTGGTTCTCAAAAGGTAACATGGGATGCTGCAATCAAAGCAGAGAGAATGGATGTTGGGAGGTCAAGCCAGCAAGTGTCCAGTACTCACCTAATATGTGGCATTTACTAGGTGGGGCACTACTTATTCATCACCTCCACCATTAAACCTAAAGCTAAAGTAACTCATTTCTGAGCATTTTTGTTGTGGCTCAATCCAGGCGCTCAGCAACCACCCTTCCATAGCTTCTCCCACAGAGCAATGAAACATGGAGACCACTGACTTTTATCTATCTCCCACTCTAGTGAGAATTAAAAATTCTTCAAATATATGTTCCTGCTCTCCCCAGTTGAAAGAGCTTAGATTAGAGAAACTGATTATCTCTGACCTCTGGTTAAAAAGAAAATATAATCCAGAACCATTCTAGAGGGAAGTTGATTGAATAAGGCAATAATGTTTCTCCTAAATTTGGTCTATAATTACCTAAAGGATTAAGCACCTGGTGTCCACACCTTACAGAATATATCCTTTAGCCTTAAGAAATACATCTGACTAACAAAGTGCACAAGAGAATAGGACAGAATTGCATCATTGATGTATGCAACTGCTCTTTTTACTTTATCGCTAACACAGTAATCACGATTACCCCACAACAGTGCCAGGAACCTATCCTCTGAAACAATGTATCTTTCCAATCAAAACTCAGTGCTCAGAGTTATAAACAGTATTCAACTTCCCTCAAAATCTAAAATAAGAACAGCATGTGCTGCTCCAGACACCATTAGGCATGCAGATTATGGTGACAGATAAGATAGCTTTAATAAAATACTGAGCAGTGACTGGAATTAACCTGGAAGAAACCTGAGGGCGTTCATCTCCAGACTTAATGTTAGAACAAGTTTCATCATTTTCGAAAGAAAATGTTCGCATTTGGAGAAAAACAAATAGCAGTCACAAAATAAAATTAACTCAAGGTCTTGATATTAATGTGAATGCACAGTAGCCAAGTAAAATTTTAGCTGTCATCTAATGTCAGGAAGGATAGTACACAGCCTTCCAAGGACAAAATGCCATTGTGTGGTCTCTCAGAAAGGCTCCCCAATTTTCTTCACTTAGTCTTCGGTCCCCTCACCATCTCCTGTGGCTCCAGAAATCAGATGAGGGTCTCCGCCTCCCTCCTGTCATCCTCTCTCTATTCCTAGTGCCCTCAGCACAGATAATAATTGTATTTATTGGTCACACATCATGTGGTGCCCAGAGAAGTCTCCCTTCATTTCTTCAATTTCCACGTGCTTATCCTTTGAAGAAGAAAGTCCAGTTTGACACCACATATGTGTGACTGAGTCTGGTAGACTAGTGGGGGACCTGGCAAAAAAGTTATTGAGGAAAGAAAGACTAAGCACATCCAGAAGAGAATGAATTCCAATGGAATAAAAGGCAACTAACTACCACAAACTTGATCCAGTTTTCAAGAGATCAAAGTAGATTATACAAATGTAGACATATGCAAACATGAAACCCATTAGTTTGTATAACTAGTATGCACTATTACTTAAAATTAAACTCTTGGTTCTTTGCAGGGTCACAGGGTGGGCAAGGGAGGCCATGCCAGCTGAAGATAGTAGTGGCAATGGTAGTCCTCAGCCTCAGGCACAAAGGTGGCCAATGAAGTGTGGGATGTGGGGTCCAGTGTTTTATCTCATCATTATTAACATGGAAGTCTATTACCTCAAATTATTCTTGCTGCCATGATCTGTCATTTAACTCTAGACTATGACCTCATGATAACCTCTTGGCACATTCCATTGGTGACCAGAAATATTTGATCATGAATATAAAAATTTATTTTTAAAAATTATAATATCACAACTGACTGAGATTTGTTTTCTTCTCTGCTTCAAGACAGCCAGACCCTATCCTTGGTTCTTGGAGTGAGGAAGGGTACAGCTCTCAGAAAACTTCTCCCCTTTCCTCTTGAGTTCCCACTCTTGAGCCCCGCAAGGGAAGAGCAGAGGAGGAAATGAAGGCAAAAGCCATGCCAATGAAGGCAGGTGTCCTCACCTCTCTCTGTTTCATAGTCACTTTCCCTCACTGCTGGTCACCTCTGCTAAACCAACCGTCTCTGCCTAGATACTGTGCATGATCTCTTCTGGGGGCCCTTGGAGAAAAGGGCGTCCTATTCTTCCTCTGTTCCAATGTGCAATACGTGTCTTCAGTCCTTTCTCTGTGTTGGGCCAGTCAAACAAAGGTCTCTCACTATTTGCCTCTTTCTTTTTCTCTGTGCAGTCCTTTCTACACTCTTTTAAGACTCATGGGAGCTGGGATGTAGCTCAGTGATGCAGCTCCTGCCTGGCAAGCACAAAGTCTTGAGCTTGATTCCTGGTACCAAAAGAAAAACAAAAAAAAGAGTCATGGGGGTTTGCTGGAGGTGGTTGCCCCAACAGTTCTCTCTGCTCGCAAACCTCAGGTGAGTAGCTCCAGGTCTGTCTGTCCCACACATTTAAGGAATCCATCCTGTCTACTATAACTTTCTTGTCCTGCTCTGCACTACTCCAGTGCCAAGCCAGAGTGTGCCTGCAGGTTGTGGAGTTCAGTACATACTTGGCAGGGACAAGACTTAAGTCTTTTCTTCCTGCAGATTCCCCCAGCCTCTATGGTGGTTTCCTCCTTAGAGACCCTTTGCTCTTAGAAGGGCAGTTTCCCCATGGGGAAGACAAGGAAAAACCTCTGTCAGGGCTCTAATTCTCATGCAGGACAAGGAATGATCACAATAACACAGGTTTAAGCACCTCTTAGTAAGTAAAACTACAGGGTCTCCATGGTGGTGACTACTAGTTAGGTAGGATAAGGGATACATAATTGCTGCTGTCCTCGGCCTCATGCTTTTTCTCTAATTCCAACATTAAAAATCCCAATTGCAAAATTTAATCCATCTATGAGTGGAAATGAAAAAAACTCTAGCATGGTACCAGTTCTCTCTGCTCAAACAGCCACAACTCAAACTCTACCTGTAAAGACTCTTCACACTTAGGGGTAAGCCTCCTTATCTTGGTTACTTTTTACTCGTTGTTGAGACAAGATAACTGACACCCAAAGTGAAGCAAAGGAAGGTTTATTTTTTACAGTTTGGGGGGTTTTAGTCTATACTCAGCTGGCTCCAAGGCAGGTGGCATGGCAGGGCAGCCATTCATGGCTACTGCCAACAGCAAGAGTGGACAGAGCTAAGAGAGAAAACATGCCTTCTTTTCACCCTTACACTGTATGCCAGCTCCACCCCTGGGTGAGTGCAGCACTGACACCACCAATCTCAGTGCTAGACTATGAACCAATCACAAATGCCAGATTTAGCCATGTCCATGATTGCATGAGGCTTGGGGAGCCACCTAGACACAAACCATAACATTTCACCCCTGGCCCCCTAAAGACTCATGTACGTCCTTTATACAAAAGACATTTAACCTATTTCCAAGAGTTGCCAAAGTCCTAACAGTTGTTTCAGCACTGCTGAAAAGTCTAAATCTCAAGTTTCTTTTGAGATCTAAGGCAAACTCTTAGCTGTAAGCCCCTGTACAGATGAAAACAAAGTTAAACACTTCTAACATACAATGGCACGAGATAAATATTACCATTTTAAAAGTTACAAATGGGAATACAAAGCATTGGAACCAAAGCAAGCCTAAAATCCAGCAGAGCAAACATTAAGTCTGGAGTTTTATGTTTAGTATCTGAAACAATCTCATTGTGAGTTCTAAAAGGCTTGAGTGACTCTACCCCCACAGTGCTTTTAGGGGTTTCAGTTCCCACAGCTTTTTTTTAAAACCCAGTCTGCTCAGTCTTTGCAGCTTGTTTTAGATGGTTCATGTTTCTTGATTTTTTAAACTTTTGGGGTCTGCATTGCACCTTTGGCTTTACACTCACAGTTGTATATATTGCCCTCTCAGGGACACACTGCTTGGCCTCCCAGGCCCTCTGAAATTGGGGTGGAAGCTGTTTTAACCTCAGAACTCATGCATTTTGTATGCATCTAAAACCAACACCATATGGATGATCTTGAGGTCTGCTGCTAGGTGGAGCAGTAGCCAGGCTTTCCTCTCTCTTGGCTGTAGGGGTTGAGTGCCTAGATTGCTGAGCTCTCTGAACCTGATTGTGAGGAACTACTTTTTTATGTCACCACCATTTTGGAACCTCCTGTGGCTTCCACTGCCACTCTGGAACACAGTGCTCTGCAGCTTTTTCTTCCTTGAAAAGTCTTTTACTTTTGCAGTTTTGAGGTTGCGAAGGGTAGAGACCAACTGCTTTCTGGGATGCCCCCAAGCCATTTTTTTATTTCTGGTTTGCTTGTTTGTTTGTTTGTTTTTAATTGAGATCTTAACTCTATCTCTATAGTCTGCAGATTTACTGGAGCTTTATTTTTTTGGCCAAACTCAAAACATTTTAGATCATCTTTCTGGGCTTTTTGCTCTTGATTTGTAACATAAACCTGACTAAAAGCCCCCAACAATAGCCATGTTACTGTCTCAACATTTGTCTGCCTTGAAATTTTTTTTTGCCAGATTAATCAGTCTATCTCCTTTAATCTCAGTCTCAGGCAAAGTCTCTGGACATGAGCAAAAGGCAGACAAACTTTTTGCCAAGCCACAACATAGGTCATCTGGATTCCAACAGCCAGTACCGTCTTTCTTCCCAGCAGAAACCTCCCAAACCTTGTCTTTACCGGCAGGCTTTGTATCAGCTTTTTGGTCTCTTGAGCTCTAACCAGAATCTCCCCTACAGAACAGCCTAAGCTGTTCTAGCTCTATGCATTTAGGTGACACTTCTGAACCTTTTTAAACTCTTTTTACAAGCCTTTTCTTTTTGTACCAGGGATTGAACTCATGACCTTAAGCTTGCCAGTCAGACACTTATGCCACTGAGCTTTATCTCCAGCCCTTACAAGTCATTTTTAAAGGCTCCTGAACCACATGATCAGTCTTAGTCACAGCAACAACCCCACTCTCAGTACCAAATTTTGTCTTGGTTACATTTTACTCATTGTTGAAACAAAATACCTGATGCCAAAAGTGAAGCAAGGAAAGGTTTATTTCTTACAGTTTTGGGGGTTTTTGTCTATACTCATCTGGCTCCAGGGCAGGGTGGCATGGCAGAGCAGTCATTCGTAGCCACCACAAACAGCAAGAGCAAACAGAGCAAAAAGAGAGAAACATGTCTTCTCCCTGCCCTTACACTGTATGCTGGCTCCAACCCTGGGCAGGTACAGCACTGACACCACCAATCTCAGTGCTAGACAATGAATCAATCATGAATGCTAGATTCAGCCACATCCATGGGGTTTGGGGGTGGCACCTAGACATAAGCCATAACACTGCTCTGTACACAACAGGCACAACTATGGTGAGACTTCTGTTAAAAGAAAAACTTTAGACCAATTAAATTTGGTTGTTTGAGTACAGAACAACTCAGGAAGCACTCAGAGGTAGAAGAGGTACAGATGTGTCCACCTAGCAATGTGCAAAGGGAGATTTGATAAGTACAACATAGAAGTTGAGTCTAGATATCTGCTTATTTGGGCACGGTGACTGAATAGTTACTTGTAATTAGCTAAAAGTCAGTTGTTGATTATATCTCTACATTAGCTTTTCTTGTTTACATACTAGGTTAGGTTGTAGTTCTTTATATATGAATGCAAGTACAGGGATACTCTCAAGCTAATAACTTCCGGCTTATTTAATTTAACACTTCCAACCACTTAGGAAAGGAGACTCACCATCATTAGCTTATCAACTTTGGTTTGTAAGCCAATATAAGAATTGTTTTTTATTCAATAACTTAACATTTAGAGACAATAAGAACATGTACATAAACAGCAGTATGACTTATTCTATTTCCAGTTACCATTTTGTTCTAAATAATTTTATCTCACAGATTGGGAAATCTAAATACATACATTTTCAAATGGCACAGAACATAGATTTGAAAGCATCACTCATGATCTCATAACTTCAAAATACTCTCCTAGCTCAGTGAAAAAACATTTCTTTTTCAACCTAAATGAAAGTTCTGTATCACCTCTCAATGACATTTCTCACTAACTCCACCTAAAGGTCTTTGGAAGAAATCCAATCGTGGCCCACAAGCCAGAAGGAAATATCATGTTGATGGTAAGCCTGATATGTTTCAGGCATAAGTGGTTATTTGTTAAGTCTTAATTCATCACACAAGATAGGCCTTTCTTCCCTGGGATGTTCTTTCATTTTAAATATATCACCTTTGGTTGTTTTACAGTATAGAATAACCTGGCGCACAGAAAAGTATGTGAGTACTTAAAAATATTTCAGGCACCAAGTTAGTTACAAACATAAAATACGTGCATTATTTATTTAAAAATAAGTATCAAATATCAGAAGATTTTGCTTGTCTCTATAGAAAATAATTTTCTTAGTTTTTCTGACACACTAGTGAGTCGTTTTATTAGAAATCTGCTATTAGAACATGGTTCATTTGCCCATGACAGTAATGTGAGAGCTTCAGTTGTGTTTTTCTTAGAGACTGCCCAGGGTTGGTGGGAAAATACAGGATCTAATTAAAGCACAAATCCCCAATTAGAGGATGCTTTTAGAAACCAAGATTCTTCTTTTTACAAATTGTGTGCTAATGAAGGCAATTACCAGTTAAGACTTCCAGGCACAACCCAGTAAAGTCAGTCTAACACCACATCACTCCATAAACTGCAGTGCAGATGCAACTTGTGCCAGTGACCAATGAAAATTTTGTCCCCTTGTTTTGCTCTTATCGATGTTTCCTGTCCTATGACAACATTTGCAAAACTTCGTGCACAGTACTCTTCCCCCAAAGCCAGAGCTTTGAAGTCCTGGAAACACATGAATATCACCTTGAAGAAATGTTTAAATCTTGATGTCCAGTTAATTTATATTGTCTGGGTATTAGTACTTTTTAAAAGCCCTAGATGAGGTTAATGTACACCTTGGGTTAGGAATCATTGCTACTGCTATAATAGATAACCATAGTGAATCTGTGCAGAGGAATATGATTAAAAAGCAAATTTTGACTCCTAAATATAAGCAATTCAAATGCAATAAATTACATGTGCAGTAGTTTTTCTTCCACTTTGTACAATTATAAACAGTAGCCCTGAAGATATGGGAAGGTGAGATTCCAGGAAGTGAATATATAGAGATATGGTTGCACAGAAAGATTGGGCACTAGAAAGGAAGATAGTGAATACTGGTGTAGAATTGTGGACTTCACACCTCAGTCATTAGTAATGTACTAAAGGTTTAGGTCCAGTGATGTGACATGATTAAGAGGATATTTTGGGAAAACCAGCCTGCCAGCAGTAATAAGATGGATTAGGGATGGAGAAAATGGAGTCAAAGAGACCAATTAAGAGCCAACTAGGGTAGTCCAGAATTGAGATGGCAAGGGCCTGAAGTGGAGAGGGGAGTGTAAAATAAGTTAGCCATCAGCTAACTATTGAAGGAAGATGAGGTTGCAAGCCAAATCAGAAAAAAACAGGGCAACATCCAGGTGTGGTTGTGGACACCTATAATCCCAGCACTCAGCAAGTTGAGGCAGGAGGATCATTGTGAGTTCAAAACCAGCCTGGGCTACAAAGTGAGTTCAAGACCAGCCTGAACTGCATAGTGAGATCCTGTCGAAAGAAAGAGAGAGAGAGAGAGAGAGAGAGAGAGAGAGAGAGAGAGAGAGAGAGGAGAGAAGAAAGAAAGAAAGAAAGAAAGAAGAAAGAATGAAAGAAAGAAAGAAAGAAAGAAAGAAAGAAAGAAAGAAAGAAAGAAAGAGGGAAGGAAAGGGCAAAGTTCCTGGTACATGAAAGATGTTCAATAAATGCTTGTTAACCAGAACTGAGTTGTCTGAAGTGAACTAAAAGGAAATATTGTACTGTGGTACCTAGTTTCACAAATGCTTTTGTTTGTGAGCAATTTGGTTGCCCAACAGAAGTGTTTAGCAATTTTGTTTTTGTTTACCAACTCAGCATCAGGTGACAAACACGACTGTGGCCATCTTTTCCAAAATCATGGAACGAATTAAGTTTGTGAACTGAGGTACAGTACTATGATAGTTGAAGACTCCGAAAAGAAATTTGATCACATTCACAGTTTTGGTGAGGATGTGCTCTGTTTGGCTTCCATGATGTGAAGACAAATAAAAAGAGGTACAGCCTGGCACAGTAACACATGGCTGTCATACCAAAAATTCTGGGAAACTGAGGCAGGAGAATCACAAGTTCAAACTCAACCCAGGCAATTTAGTGACTTGGCAAGACTGTGCCTAAAAATAAAATTTTACAAAAGGGCTGGGGATCCAGTTGAGTGTGAAGGCCCCGAGTTCAATCCCCAATACTACACAAAGGAAGGAAGATTGGAATAGAGAGAGGGAGGGAGGGAAGGAGTGAAGGAGGCAAGGAGAGGGCAGGAGGGAGGGAGGCGGGGAACACGGATGCACACAAGAATGTCTTGCCATGCCCACTGGTGGGAACCACAGGACCACTGCAACTGGCACAGATGCTGGCAGAGGCGTGGGGAGGAGGGGCAGCTACCCAAGTACTCAGGCCAAGCAACCAGGACAGTGAAGAGTAGATGTGTGATCGTTGCTTTCCAGGCTTGACATAGAACAGGCTGGTGGTGAATCCCTCTGGGTGGATGAATTAGAATAAATGTTGAGTAGAACATTGATATTTTGAGTAGAACTCCCAATGTGAGTTCAAATACAAGAAACATTGGCACAGAGTGAAAAAGGGAAATGTTTAACCTCACTAGGACAAGTAACTCCTGATCTGCCAACATCTGTCATGGTTCAGTGATGGAATCAATATTATTTGCCACCACACAGCACCACTGTGTTGGTCATTTTTGCATCACTATGATGAACACCTGAGATAAATCATCTCGTAAAGAGGAAAGGGATTTTTTGGCCCATGGTTCCCAAAGTTTCAGTCTGTGGTGGGCGGGGCTTGGTGCTCTGAGCCTGTGGGTGGCAAGAGCATCAGGATGAAAGCTCTTGGCAGAGCAAAAATGCTCATCTCATGGGTAGGGAGCGAAACTAAAAAATAAAAGACTGGAGTGCCACTGTCCCTCAAGGACACGCCCTGGATGATCTGAGACCCCTGAAGTTGCACCTCTCAAAGATTCTGCATCCTCCCAACAGTGACAGATGGGGACCCAGCATTTATTTAGTGCATTTTCAGGGTTGTTTCCGATCTAAGCAACAACAAGTGTTATTCAAATGCAAGCAGATGCTGCTACAATCAATAAAAAGTGCAATTTGTATGCTAAAAAGTAGTTCTCATGTTAGGATATTTAAAAACCAATAGTTGATGGTTTTTTACAACATTCAGTTTATTTCTAAAAGTTATACAATATGACTAATTTCAAAAGTATTATAAAATCATATCTCAAACACCATCAAAATGAAATATGGTGCTTTATTAAATTTAAATGAACTAATGTATGAAATTATATTAACTTACATTAACTGTATTATTTTACTAATTTAAATGAAAATAAAATGATTAAGTATTTTACCATATTTGTTTTAAAATATTTTCTATCTTCTTTAAAGAATAAGATTTTTCAGGCATTATCTTTTTTCCTTTCCTGGAGAGTAGCATATAATGTTTTTAGGTTTATATGTAATATTTTTATATGTATGTATTCAAAACCATCATATACTCTTTTTTGAGGGTGTCTGGCATTTAAATAAACAATATTACAGTGTATAGATCCATCTTTCTTTTTTCACTCAACATGATGTTCTTTAGATATAGTCATTCAATTTAACTGCTGTATAGTACTCCATTGTTTGAATAACTAGAGTTTTTTAATCTACTCCTTTAACTAGGGTTATTTGTGCTGATTTCTTTGAATTTTTGTCTATTACAAACAGTGTTGCAATTAAGTTACTTGCACACTCCTACTGAACACTTTAAACTTTCCCAA
The DNA here is from genome assembly GCA_004363535.1 of Dasyprocta punctata. Taxonomy (NCBI): domain Eukaryota; kingdom Metazoa; phylum Chordata; class Mammalia; order Rodentia; family Dasyproctidae; genus Dasyprocta; species Dasyprocta punctata. Next base: position 24,573 of record RJWM01004597.1, on the reverse strand, counting down.
ATTGAATTATTATATGCAAGGAAATACACAGTGAGAGAAATATTAATATAGAAGCTTTGCCTGAGATCCTCAGATGGTAGATATCAGCTATCGACTTGAGATGTCTGTCCAGGATAAAATATGACATGGTAGAACCCAAAAAATGTTTCACTACTTGTACCCACATTGAATATAAAAGGGTCAAGTCACTGAAAATGAAGGGGAGAAAGTTTGTGAAAAGAGTTCCTGACACAGAATAATGCTGAAATCTCATGCTATACCTTCGCCTTCAAGAAGAGCAGAGAGTGGAGTTGTTCTCACCTCCATCCAGTGAACCAAACTTGAAGGGTTTAATTTGTGACCCCTGTAGGTGCATACAGGACAGAAGAGATGGGGTCAACTTTCACCCACATAGCATAAGGGGCTGAAAGAGCTTCTTGCCTATAGGCAAGCCACGTGAAAGGCAGCTGCATTTGCATGGCATGTTCTCACCATAGCCACTGCTGAATGTACAAGGAGGGACTGTTGCAGGTCTCTGAGAAACCACCATGCCGAAGGAGCCTGGAAGCTGTCTTGAGATGAGTTGGTTATGCGGCATCCTTCCACTTTGAGTCCTTATTGTGTAACAGAGGACAAAAGAAGGGGAAAGCATGATCAGATCAGAGTAGTGATGAGGAGGAGACTAACTGTCCGACACAGCTTGCACCTTTTCAGATTTCCTGCTCTGCCTCCTGGACCATGCTGCTATACCTAGGGTTGGCCAGGACTTAACCAGTGCATGCCAGGACCACACTTTGGCCACTGTCATGTGGCCAAGATCATCAGCCAGACACGCATAGCTTCTGAGTTTTCCCTCATTTTTAGTCCCAAATTAGACAGGTGGCAGTCAAAATAGATGCCAAGGGGGCCAGATGACTTACCCTGGAAGGGTTCTGGAGTTGCCTGTATAGGAAGTGGGAGCTAGGAGGAGGCAGGTGGGTCAGTCTGTGTCCCTTTCTGTCTGGCATTAAATGCTCAGAGTCTGTGGGAATCAGCACTGAAAGTGTGTATATGAAATGCTTTGGTTCTAAACTGTAATGCGGCTTGTCCTGACCGGTCTCCTAAATAGTCAGTTGCTAATAAGTCTCTGAAGATGGAGCATAGACAACTTAGAGGGAGGCCATGGCTTCGCAGTTGCAGGATATGGGAGACATTTTCTGTGCTGGTTCACAAGCTGTCCCCAATACTATCAGCTCAGCTGTCCTCAGCGCTATCAGCTCAAGCAGAACATGTACTTTCCTTGAACTATCTTTTGACCTCTTCCCTCACAGAACATCTTTTGTTCTCACTCAGTGAAGAACGCCTTTGCTCTCATTATGTATTTAAGACAGTGTGATCCTTTAATAAACAGAATGGTCATCAGCCCTCATGTCGCGAGTCTTCTTTCTTTTCATGTGACATAAGTCATTGGAAATCATCGCCATCACCCTCAATACTGATTGGAGAAGCCCCAGTATTAATTGGGAAACTACAGAGTTAGGTCCTCTGCACAGACTACCAGAAGTTGTGTCATATACAGAACTTCTGCTGGGTCCCTGCATGCTTCATCGTGAAGCAATGACCAGTGCAGGAAGAGCTTGGTCCATGGATCTGTGTTTTAGAAAACCTAGTTGAAGACATAACAGTGCACCAGGATTAATCTAAACATAAAGCAAAGTGTGGAGTTTTTCAGATCACACAGATACTTTGAATTTTAGCAACAAACCAGAGAGGGAAGGTTGTGATTAAGAATTCTCAAGGGGTTTTAAAATGATCTTTCTATACTTAGGCAACATCCAAAGAGTCCAGTCTCCTTTGGTGTGAAATAGCAGACTCAAGTCCCTATTCAGACCTCTTGCCTTTCTGGGAAACTGAGCTCTTTCTCTCCTTTTCTGTCCTCTCCATGAAAAGCTGAGGTTCCAGGGGACACAGGCATCTCAGGGAGAACGGACCTCCGACAGCTTGCTTACTCCTGGACAGTCTGCCTTCTTGACATCCTGGTCTGGGATTGCTTCTCCTTTTTACTGTCTGCTTGGCCATGCTCTTATTTTATAGCCAACATTTTAAGTATCTTGGAATGGACAGTTTTCTTAGGAAATCTTGTCCACAATATGCCAGAAAAAAATTTTTTTTCAGAGAACATTTGTTTTACTTTGAAACAATCTTAAAATCACAAAAAAGCTGCAAGTATAAGATGAAGAACTTGTTCCCAGAATCACTGCAGATAAATTGCCAGCGTGACATTCATCTTCTGCCTGCCCTTGCATTTCTTAGTGTTTGCTGCCAAAATTAATGACAGTAGTGCTGCAGAACTTCATAGAACCATCCAAATCAAGTAAGTAACTTAATCTTCAGACATGTATCCTAATCTTCAGATATGATTAGGTTTTGTCGTTGTCCTAATAATGTCCTTCATGGCAGAAAGGTTCTTTTTGAAATTATGGGCTTCATTTTGCTGTCACTTCTTTTCATTTTCTTTTAATCTGGAGCAATTCCTCTGTCTTGCCTTGACTTTTACAACCTTGACAACGCTGATGATTAAAGGCTAGTTACTTTGTATGATCCTCAGCTTGGGTTCTCTGACATCTTTGCATGGGTCTTTTATGTTTCTTTTCTTGAAGTGAGGATGTGTTATTTCTATTGCATTTGTTCGGATGACACATGATTTTTATCTGTTCTGACACTGACAATGTTAACTTGATGAAGATCACATCTACCAGGCCACTCCACTGTACAATTCTTCTGTTTGTTTTGTTTTGTTTAAATTTAGGATGAATAAGTATAAAAGTGGATTCCTCATGGCTTCATCACTTCCTGAAAGGCCAGATCTCTTAATGCTATCACACTGCGGGGAGTCCGTTGCAGCATATGAGTTTTAGGAGACACCAGTATTGAACCACAGCTCTATGTGACATGATAGTGGTTCTCCATATAATGCTCTAATGATCCCATTCTGTGCAGGCCATGTCAGTGCAGTGAACTAAGAAGACCATGATGTGTGTAAATATGGTTATGTATATACTGTGTCTCCCCAAAATCAGACAATCAGTCTAGAAAGCAATCAGTCTTGAAAACTAGTTGAAAAATGCCAGCCTCATCAGCCTATCCCTGGCTCATCTGCCTTATAAAGCAGCCACTGAGCAAGAAGATAGTGATGGCAGGTGAGGCAAAGATAGGCTGATGGGGCTGACATTTTTCACCTCTAGTATTTAAGACTGATTGTTTTCCAGATAAGTCTTATTTTCAAGGAAAGAGGGTATGTGTACTCATTCACTGTTGTACCCATCTATCTACATGGAGAAGCTCAAGTTCACAGAGATGTCTCTAATTCTAATCCAACTTGTTCAGGGTTCTTTATAGTGTTCACTCTCTGTCTCTCTCTCTGTTTCTCTGTCTCTCTGTCTCTGTCTCTCTCTGATATATACATTTCCCAATCATCCTTAGTATACTTATTTTATTAGCATCCTTGTATATAACCAACTTCTAATCTTCCCTGCCTGCCTCACTCCCACAAGGATTCTTTCCTCACTCCCCTTAACTCCACTGTGCCATGCCAAGTGGCCACAACCTCCTGCAGCTGGATTCCCTTCCACCATAGACTGAGCCCTGACACTCATCAGGCAGTCAGTGCTGAGAAGTCTTCCTCACATAGCGACGCTCAGACACCATTCTTCTGCAAGATCTCCGCTGCCTTAGTACCACACCACTCACTGTATGAATGCTTGATTTGTCTTCCTTGGCTTCTGGTACTCCATGCCAGGCATCAAAAGTCCCTGGGCAAATACTCGCCCCACTCCCCAGTTTCTCTGAGACCCTGGTACAGGCTCATCCCAGCATGGCACCTTCCTCTCCATGCTGGGACTCCATCATAACATTCTGGGCCACCATGGGTGGCTCCTCCCCACCCAGTATGGATATACATCATGCCCTGACAGCTCATGAACTGAATTATTCAGGAACAAAAGGAAGGAGAAGGGGCACTTGAGATTTTTTACTTACATAAAGTATAATTAATAGTCTTATCTTCGCTGTAATAATTTTGAATATGTGCTATCACTGTCAGCCCTACTTTTCTACCTTTCCTCCTCTTTCAAATTCATAGTCATAGTAATTATTACTTTGTTACTGTTTATTTATATTGATCCTCTAATTTGCTTGTTCTCTGTTGCTTGGTACATTTTATTCCTCCCACCCCGGTTCATTTCTTTTTTGCTAAACCGTCCTTCGGTAGTTTTTCAGCAGTGGTTTTCAAGAGGTGAACTTTTCCAGTCTTTGTTGTGTGCCAGTGTCTCACTTGCATTCTTTCCTGTCAGCATCTTTCCACTTCAATAATTATAACCTCCAAGGCAATAAATCTGATGTTTAACCCAACCACTGACTTTTTAATTTCACTGATCAGAACTTCACTTCTAGAAGTCTGATCTGTTTCTTTATAAAAATCTTTTCAGGGTCATATTCTACTTATTTATGTAGGTTTTTTTGTCTTTTTAATCTTTGCAGACACTTATTTTATATTCTTATTCAGATTATTTCATGGAGTTCAGGGATCCCAACATCTCTATGCATTGTGCTTGTATTCTCTCTCTATCTCGCTCTCTCTCTTTCTCTCTGTCTGTGTGTGTGTGTGTCTGTCTGTCTGCCTCTTTCTTCCTCCTGCTCTCTCTTTCTGTATTGTTTTACCACATGATTTATAATTTTGATGGTGAGATAATATTTCAAGTGTTTGGTTTTTTCTGTGAGAAACCTGTGGGTCTGGTCATGGGAGTATATTTTCAAAGTAGTTTTGAATTTTTGCTCCTAGTCCTCTAACGGTATCAATACACAGTGATGAAACATAATTATTTTTAGTTAGGGATTTCTGACTCAACAAATAGCATTTAGAATCCCAGGCTGTAAGAGATACAGGTCTGAGTTATAGTAACCTCTGAATACAATTTTTCTAATCATCAGCCCAGACCAAGAGAGATCATTTCCTCTTCATTTCCCAGCAATGATAGACTGTTTTCTAGAGTGCATTCTTGAAGGGTCTTTGCTTTATGGAAAGATCCATTTACAACACATCATTTCAACCAAATTCATGGTCACCAAGACAGAGATATCCATTCTGGTCTTCATGCACATCCAAGACAAATACAACCTCTGTGTTCTAAACCTGCTGGTTTTAATCACTTCTTTATTTCTGATGCCTGCCATTTCCTTCTCATGATTGAAACTATGTATTGCAATTATTTTTCTGACATTTCCATGGGTTTGTAGTGGAAATTTTTGGATTCAGACTTAGTCCACCTTTCTAAACTGCCATTGGCACCCCATCAGTCACTTTTGATGTGTCACTTATGACCATCTTGACCGTGCCTGTCTCTTAATATGGCTTCTGAAGTAGTTATTAATTCTATTTGGATTCTGACCAACTTTATCAGGCACAACCTGGGAGACTTTATAAACCATTCCAAATCTTTCCTAATCCAGGAAAAGAGATGGGACTGTTTCTCTGCAGTAACAGCAGCGTTATTAACAATCTCAATGTTTCTCACACATTTCCACATTCCTGCACATGCCCACATACTTCAATGTCCTTGACAACAACAGCTCCTATTATCTGGCCTTTTCATGTGCCATCCAGTTCAAATCAAAGCTCTGAACACCAATACTGGCCTAAGCATCCCAGTTACAGCTTTGACACCATTCCACTTTCCTATTTTGACATCAAACTTTGTTCATTTTTTAAATTACTAGTCTGTACCCCAGATGAAGTTTGACATTCCTCTAAGTAGTGATGTTATATTCACTGAACCTGTAGACCTGGTCTGAGGAATTCCCAGTGCTTCAGTGAAGTATACTGTGACCACACAGGACCCGGTGTCACGCCAGTCATCTCTGCCTTGGCCTATCCAGCTGTACCAGCCTTCCCAGTTATGTTTCCACTCTCTCACCTATCTGTCCTCTCCATTGCTGGCAGACCAGTCTTCCTCCAGTGATCTTCTGAACCCTTCTCTGCAGTGCTGTATCATTTTAAACTCAGTGCAATAATTTAGCTCTTCAGGATCTACTCTCTCTTATTCTTTGTTATAGATTTCTATTTGTAGGTATTGCTTCCTAACTTGAAATCTTGTAAAACAGAAGCAATTTGTTTCTTTAAAAAAACCAGATGGTGAAGACTGCCTTCTGGGGGCCTGCGTGATCAGCGTGGACCCCAGGAGGAGAAAGAAATGGGCTTCTCAGGAGCCCGCCCAGCCGGGCCTGAGCACCTCCAACCAGGAGACAAGTAAGACTGCCTTCTGGGGGCCTGCGCGACCAGCGTGGACCCCAGGAAGAGAAACATGTGCCCCACTCCCCGTATGCCTAACCAGCACGCAGGCTAAGAATCAAGGACAAAGCTCTCCCTCCCTCAACACCCTCCCCCCCCAGTAAAGCAACCTGCTAGTCTGGAGGTCTGGCTACGTTGATAGCAACTAAGGTACATAAAGCAAGTAAATGCTAGTATTGTTTTGTTCATTTTGTAGGCCTGGGGCTGGCAGCCTGAGCATCTCTTTGGAAGATGACCATACGCAATGTAGCAAAAACAGGGGATTCTCTTCTGTCTTGTCTTTGAGGCCCAATATTGCTCTTGTTGCTTTGCTTTATTCTGATTAATTTTTTTGACCTTATTTTATACTGTTTTTATTGTGGGTTTTCTTTGTTTGTTTGTTTGTTTTTGTTCATTTTTTGTTTTTTGTTTTTTGTTTTTGGTTTGATTTTACTATACCTGTTGGAAAGGACAACTATTCTGAAAATGACAAGATATACTGTAGTAGTTATTGTTTTCATAGTATCTTTCTTATAAGTTCAGTACCAGTTCTACTGCCTTGTTTTGATTGACTTCATTCTGTCATGTTTTGTTGGATTTCACTATCTTTAAAATAAAAAAATAAAAAACAGATGGTCTGTCTCAACTACTCAACTCTGCCACTATAGCAGTAAGTAGTCATAGATCATACATAGACAAATATATGTGGGTGTGCTGTAGTATGCTGTTATAAAAACAAGCAGCTAACCCGCCATCTATATAGTAGGCTGACTAGTGTATAATGACTATATCGCATTCTTTATCTTTTGCAAGTGGAGAAACCTTCACAAATGTTCAACAATGCACATTGGACATTAATACTAATTACCAATAATATAGGGAAGAGTTCAAAAATAGTCACTTGGTTACTCCATCTCCAATAAAAGGCTTAGTCATTCCAATTGAATTTAAGTCCCCATATATGTTAGTAACTTTCTTGTCTCTGGAACAATTACCTGACATCCACAACACAAGGAAAAGAGGCTTATTTTGGTCCACAGTTTCAGGGGAGTCAGTCCATGGTGACCTAGCTCCAAGGCAGACATGGCATGGTGAAAGGGCATGGTGGAGGCAGCAGGAAAGCACAGAGAGAGAAAAGAGTCACAGTGAACCTAAATAACCAAGTATGCACCCAGTGACCCACCTTCTCCAACTCAGTCTCTCTTACTAAACATAATCCAATTATAAATTCATTGATGAATTAATCCACTAATAGATATAGCTCCCTCATGATGTTATTACCTTCTGAAAACCCTACCTCTAAACACATGAGACTTTGATGGAAGGGAAGGGGGCATTTTAAACCATAATACATAATAAATATCAATGATTCAGGATTTACCTTGTTAAGTCTGAAACTTATTAATTATTTACTTGTCTTTGACCCTTAATATTAACTAGACATTTTGCTATCTTTCTAACAGTAGTAGTTGATTTGGTTCAGAAAGATATTTTTCAGAGAACAAATAGATGTACAAAATCACAAATGAGCAGTTACAGGGAAAAAAAAAAAAAGCTGAATGTGGATATTCCCCAACCATGGCAATTATTTCACCTTATTGGCCTCTTGGTTCCCTTCTGTTAAAGTTTTTCTGAAACTGTGAGAGTTCTTTTGCTGTATGTATCAGCATGTATCCTTTCTTTCCCTCTGTATGACCTTTACTTTCATAATGTGGGAAATAACCAATTGAACGAATATGTGTTTAGAAGCCTGTAATGATTGCTTGGAGAGAATATTTTCCATTAGTGACTATATTGCAGCCTTCTTTTCGCTTTGATCATTTAGAAGTTTGGTTGGTGTAATTCAGGCCAAGCAATTCTGAAGCCCTAAAACCATCAGGTTCCCATATCTGTGTATCCAAAAACAAAATGCACCACTTTGTCAAATCTCTTCTAAACTGACAAGCAATAATTTCTAAGAGGCAGCCCTTCATCACTGCACATCTGTTTCTACTTCAGTGCATAATAAGTATTGAATTCCAAGAGCTGTTGAAGTCTGCAAGAGGAAAAGGCAAAGGATTCTAGGAAAAAACCAACAGAAGTAGAAAAAGGTCGGGTCCTAAATACTAGTTACATCATGCTGCAGGACAACAGTTCCCAGAGCTCTGCACTTTTCCCAGCACCCCACACTCTCCTATGCAAGATGACTTGTCTGCAATGTTTTAATTTTGCCAAAATATTTTGCTTTCTATCTTTCATTCTGCTTTCTTTATCTTATTTTAATTTACAAGCAGAGAGATAAAAGACAGTTAACACAGGGAACATTCTCTAACAAGAATTTCAAAGGCGATGGGTTTAAAAAAATTTGATAGCACTCAAAGCAAGCACCTACACAATGCAGCTGTGAATCCCTGTCACTTGCTTCAAAACAGGGCATTTTAAGAAACTGATGATGTGGACAGGGGTACACCCTGACTTTCTCTGCCTTCAGAGCTATTTCTTTTCCTTTCCTCTCTTCTTCTTGGAATGACCCTACCAAGATGCACCATGTCCTGCACCCCACAGCAACTGCCATTTCACTCTTACTCCAGATCCCTAGCCATGATGTACCAGTCAAGTGTTAGACATCTTGCATTAGTCTGTTTTTCATTACTGTAACCAACACAGCATCGCTGGAACAAAGACCTATAACCAATCAATTTATAAAGAGAAAAAATTTATTTGGAGGCCACAGTTTTGAAAGTTTCTACCTATTATTAGTTGACTCATTGCTTTGAGCCTCTGTGGCATATCATGGTTGATGTACATGATGGTAGCTCATGGCCAAGAATAAAATAGAAAAGGAAAGACACCCGTATTCTCCAGTCTCCTTCAGAGGCACAATCCCAGTAACCTAAAACACACCGCAACTCTTAAAATTTCCACCACTACCACCAATAACACCACTCTGGGAAGTAAAGCTTTAACACACAGGCTTTGGGGGAACACAAAGATCTAAACTATATGTAGCATATCTGCATCTCTCAGGATCCAATAAAGAGAAAGAACCCACACAGGCAACTTCAACACCAGAGTTGGTGGACACAATGCACAGTAAAGCATTGCTGAGATACCCCAGAGATAGTTATTGCTTGAAATAATTCAATGCCTAGAGCTGGGGAGTAAAAGGAAAAAGTTATTATAACCAGGACCTAGAATTTCAGAGAAGTCCATGGACCTGGCTCAGACCTCTGAGAAAAGACACCACCCACAGAGTTGAGTTCTCAGAGTGTCAGGTAAGCTGGAAGTAAGGGCAAGGAGTGATGTTGAAGGAAATTGCAAGCAGGAAAGAGGAGCTTCCCCCAATTCTACCTTTTCATCTCCCTCTGGGGCATACCAGGGACCCAGTCAGCAAAGAAGGAACAAAGAATGTATCTTAGAGCAGCCCAGATCCAGCATCATAAACAGAGTCGAGAAGATTTATCTGGACTTGAGAAATGTGGTCTTAATAAGCAGCACAGCACCTGGTTCATACTAGCCAGATTTCTAACACAGAGCAAAAAAGATAGGAAGATATTTCTCCAAAGAGCACAGCTTGCTGGAATAAGGAAATCAAACAGAGAGAAGTATAATCAGGGAAGGGATAATGAGCTGACACCGGAGTTGTGCAGTGGCTCTGTGATGGTCAACTTCATATGTTGATTTGGAGGAGCTACAGGTATCCAGGTATTTGGCCAAATGGTACTCTCGATGTTTCTATGAAGGTATTTTTACATGAGATTAGTATTTAAACCAATATACTTTGAGTAAAGCAAATTGCTCTCTAAGATACAGGAGCCTTTTGTCCAATTGACTGAGGCCTTAAGAGAGGAAAAAAAAAAACTAAATAAAAGCAACTGACTTGCTCAAAGGGAAAGGAATCCTGGAGGCAGCTGCTTTTGGTCTCAATGTAGTGCTAGCTCTCCCTGGCTCTCCAGGCCTCAGGCTTGCCCTGCAGAATGTGAACTCAAACTTGCTTCTACAATCTATCCCAAAAGCCAATTTATCTCTCTCTCTCTTTTACTCTCTCTCTCCCCTCTTTTTTTCTCTCTCTGTTTCTCTCTCTGTCTCTCTCTGTCTCTGTCTCTGTCTCTCTCTCTGTCTCTCTCTCTCTCTCTCCAGACCCACACCCACTCCCTCACCCACACCCACACTATTGGTACTAGTTCTTTGGAGCATCCTAATACAGGGTTTTATCACACAGTATTTAAGACTGGATGAAGTTAATTAAGTTACTGCTACAACACAGAATCATTTTTTTTAATTTTAGAGATATTCATATTATTCTCTTATTGTTTCTCCTACACACACAAGCTCACTACAGAAGAGCTGCAAAAAGAAGAGGTGGTAGAAATAGAGGCCAAGAAAACAGATCCTACCTGTCTCATCAATTTTCTGAGCTTGGGGCAGGGACTGTTAAATGGAAGAGAGATTAGCTTTTACATCAAAGTAGAATGGACGTTTTGGTGCAAGATCACATCAGGGACTAGGGAAAGGAAAGATGCAAGACACAGTAGAAGGCAGTGATCTAAGAAAAAGTTGTTCATGATCGCTGCCCCAGTGTCTCCTAGACTTCAGTAGACTGGTGCTGCTGTGTCAGAACAATACCAGAAGGTGAGAGAAGGGGAAGAAAACAAGGAAGCAAGAAAGAAAGTGATGGAAGAAGGCAAGGGTGGAAAGATGAAAGACCCAGGTGAGCAGGCAAGCCATATAATTATCAGCATATAAAGAAGTCAAGGCAAAAGTCATTAAATTAGACTGTGGATCATTTTATACTTATTAAAGTATAACTCACAATAACATTATAACTGACACAAATCTAATACATTAAATAATAGAGTATCACAGATAGAAGGAAAAATAGAAGAAGGGGAAATGTAATCTTCCAAAAGTGATTATAGAATTATTAGCCTGAAGAGACCAATAACCACAGAAGAAATTGAAAAAGTTATCAAATAATCACTTTCTATAACAAGTCTCAGTTAAAATATTTTATAACTACATGTCCAAATGTTTCAAGGAACAAATAATTCCTAGGTTGCATTTTTTTCAGAACATAGAAAAAGATTAAAAGTGACCCAATTCATTTCATGAATCTAGCATAACCAATATTGACCCCAAAATCTGACCCCCAAAAAAGTTTTAAACATGAGAAGTATATCCTCTTTTAAACATCCAGAAAGATGGTAGAGTGGTGAGGAGCAGAGAAAGAGAACTGAAGCCCACAGGGAGTGCCAAAAGGGAAATTCAGAAGAAGAAGAAGGTAGCAGGCAGTGCTTTCTCCCCGTCTTGACTCACTGCATGGGAGGGGCAACTTGAACCTGCAGACACACGTTGACTACTGGCAACCCCAGAGGTCTCCACAGAGAAATGCACCAGTGGAATGCAGCAGTGAATGCAGCAGACTGCAGTGGCTGGTGAGTTATTTGGGTTTGGACGTCTTACAGGAGAGGGCAATTGGCCAGGAGCCATTTTGGAGCGGGGCCAACTGACCTTGGAACTCAAAGCAACTGCTGGCTCCATCTAGAGACACTGGGCCAAATTCCAGCCAGTAAGAAATTCGTGGATTGCTGAACCAGTCTGGTTGCAGCCTCATGGCCAAAAACCAGCCTGAACTTCAGTGAAAATAAAGGTGCAGGTTCACCGAGATTATTAGGTGCTGGTCTGCTAGGATTAATCAACATGGAGTGGGATTCTGTGTGCCCACATTGTCTACCAGTGACAGCAGAGACACACATCAAAGTGGACATTTTTGGTTTTTTTTTTTTCTTTTTCCTCTTTTCTTGTGTTTTTGTTTTATTTTGTTTTGTTTCTCCTCATTATTTGTTCTTTTTATATGAGTGTGAACATGGTTTCTAGTTTTTCCATTGTTCTGTTCTGTTTTTGTTTTTATTTCTTCTTTCTCTCTTCCCTCCTGTCTTCTTCACCGGTTTCCCAAAGTTTGTGTGATCCTCCTTTGTCCTCCAGCCTTGCTTCTAATCTCTTCCTTTTCTTTTATTTCTCCTTTTTTCCCCTAATTTCTTTTAAATTTTCTACCCTAAGGGTGAAATCAGCATATTGAGGGTTTATTTACTGCAGACAACTTTCTAATTCATTTTAGAATTTGTTATATAACCACAAATCTAGTTCATTTAGTTAGGAGTGGCAAATTAATAGTTACCTCAGTTTGTCATTTCTAGGCTGTGTTTCATGCTATTGTTATTGCTGATTACAACACTTTAGACATAAATTGTTCTAACCAGCTATTCTACCTGGTGTCCTAAGACTGAGATTGCCTCAGTGTCATAAAAAATAGTATAAGCCAGTGTAAAAGAACCAGGGGCTGGGCTAAGCAGGTAGTAATATCTCATCCCCAATAAACTGAAGAGTTAGAAAGGACCGTGCAACAAAATCAACACCCAAAAGCCAGATACACCTGGAAGACACCTCTGAGAAGCACTCATTTCCTAAGGGTTCTAAATACTAGCAATAAAGCTACACACTATAAGTAATTTACAAGCATCAACCCAAATTAAACTAAAACAAACAGAAAATGAGAAGACACTCAAACAAGATGCAACCCTAGATGTCCAGTTCACCAAAGGCTAACCCAAGGGGCAATGAGGTAAAACAATCCAGAAGCCACCCACCTGAACTCACTGAAGAGGCAACAGTAACAAAGCAAATAAATGAAGCTGTAGAAAAAAAATCAAATTAGAAATAACTTGTCAGATAACTTCAGAGATGGTGACTATAGTAAGAGACATGCTTAGTGACTGTATGACCAATACAGATTTAAAAAATAGGAAAATGATGGAAACCATGAATGCCCAACATAGGAAAGAAATGGAACCCATAAAACAGATTCAAACAGATATCCAGGAGATTAAAAATTCCATTGAAATATATGCAGTAGAATGAGTCAATGTGAAGACAGAATCTCAGATAAAGAAGACAGGACTGCAGTTAGTGATCATGAAAAAAAAATTTCTTAAAAATGGCAAAGGACCTTGAGAAATCAATCTAGCAGCTGCTAGATTATGCAAAGAAGAATAGCAAAAGATTGGAGTCAAGGAAAAAGCAGGAGATAGCACAAATGACATTTAAAAAATATCTGATCCTGGCAGAAAACTTCACTGGCAGGAAAAAGGAATTTGACATACAGATATATAAGGCATATAGAACTCCAATTAGCCATGATTAAAAAAAAAATACAAGGCATATATGAGTCAAGATTTCAGAATTTCAGCACAAGAACAGAATATTAAAAACTGTTAAAGAAAAGAAACAAATCACCTATAAAGAAAAGTCCATCAGAATCACAGACTTTTTAACATAAACTCTCAAGTCAAGGAGATCTTGGAATGAAGTATTTCAAGCTCTAAAAGAAAATAGCCTCCAACCCAAATTGATGTACTCCACAAAACTATCTTTCAAAATGGATGGAGAAATAAGGTACTTCCATGATAAAGAATACCTGAGGAAATTCATGAACACCAAAGCAGGATTCTAAAATGTTCTCAAGGACATTCTGGAAAGAGATAACAAGGATTTCAACTCCATACCCCAACAGAATAAGTCCCCCAAGCAAGAAAAATAATTACACAGCGGGGATAAAAAGGGAGCAAACAACAGGAAAATAATATGACAAGGATAAGTCAACAGGTATCAGTTATAACCATGGATGTTAATGATGTCAATCAAAAGAAACAGAATGGCAGAATGGGGCAAGAGGAAATATACTACATATCCAAAACACGTTTAATTCAAAAGGAAATTCATACATTTAGGGTTAAAGGATAGAAAACAATACTCCATGAAATAGGAACCTGGAAAAAAGCAGGGGTTGCTATTCTGTTTGCAGGAAAAATGGATTTCAAAAAGTTCTCTAGGATTAGAGATTCCATGTGACCACCTTCTTGGTATGTTCCTAAAAGAATTTGAAATATCATACCTCAGCAATATATACACACCCATGTTTATTGCAGCAGAGTTTGTCATAGATAAATCTTGAAAACAGCCCAAATATTTGCCTAACAATTGATGAATGGATAAAGAAAATGTGGTGTTTTTTATACAATGGAGTACTACTCTACCCTAAAGAATAATAAGCTTGAGACATTTCTAGTTAAATGAGTGCACCTTGATACCACACTCTTCAGTGAAATACATAGGACACAAGCGTAAATACTGCATTATTTGTCTTGTGTGAGAAACTGAAAGTATAAATTAGGATCAAAATGTATAATAGATATTATGAAATATAAAGAAAATTTTCAAATGGGAAAAGGAACTAGGGAGGGGGAAAGGAAGAAAAGGAAAAGAAAAAATAAGAAAAGGAGGAAGAAATGGAAACAAAGCTTTTGTAAATAAGGAGGGGAGCTGGGGTTGAACAGAGGGAAGGGGAATGGGAAGAAAAGAATGAAGTTATATCATGTACAGGAACAAATTCCCTACGATGAATGTGATCATTATGTATATCTAAAATGTACCAATAAACAATAAAAAATAAAAAAAGAAAACTATACATTATTTTTAGTTCAATATTAACTCCTGATAAAATGCTAGGAAATTCAGTTTCGTTTCACTTCACTGAATTGCCCTTCATGATCAACTAAAATTATCCCCAAATACAAAAACAGATTCAATGTTAGGGGACTAAAAAAAAAGTATCAAAGCACCAAACCAGTAAAAAACAAACTGTAAGATCATGATAATATATGCAGAATAGACATTTGACAAAATTTCCAGCTTGTCCTCAATGATCTGTCTTAAGGCTACTGGTGTTACACTTAACAAGGAAATATTACAGATATCTCCATTAAAATGAGAAGAAAATTACACAATAACCAGGGTCATCATCATTATGTAACATTATTCCAGAAGCTTTAAACTGTAGAAGTCACTGAATAGAAATGAGAAGTATAAATCTTAGAGAAAAGGAATCTTTCTTTGCAGACAAGAAATGAGAATGTATCTAAATTTTCCAAGAGAATTCATTGAGAACCAGTTTGAACACAAATATACAAAAATCTATCACCTTTATGTATAACAGTAATAAGCAGTTAGAAAATATAATGAAAGAAAAATTCCCTTTGCATTACAGTAACAAAAAAGATGAAATACCTAGGAATAAACATTTTTTAAATGTCAGATTTACATGAAGAAGAGCTAAACTTTACTGAGAAACTTTTTTGGATAAAAATTTAAAAATTGACATGCTAGTGAAGCAAGTGTATCATTGCTCATTAAAGGGAAAAGGCAGATTCTGAAAACCTGGGTTTAAAAGTAAACCTCATTAGTGGGAGTATTTTGAGGGACACTAATGGCAAGGTGTCTTTTACTGTAATAGATTATTTTTAAAAGTAAACCTCATTAGTAATCAAAGAAATGCATATGAAAATCAAAATGACACCATTTTCCACCTATCAAATAAGAGAAAATTTTGCTTCGTTATTTTTGTTTTTAACAGTATTATGCTGGCAAGAGGGACATAGAACAAATACTTCTAGGACCAGTGTATCTGGATCAATCTTCCTGAAAAACAATTTATATCTCATTAGTTTTAGTGATAATATACATTTTTATCTAGTAATATTCCTTCTAGGAATTCCTATCAAAATTTTGAATATATCAACAAAGGTTTGATTCTCAGATGTCCAAATGAACTCTATGGCAGATAAGGGGGGGGACCTAAATGCATATTTAAAAAAAATCTTAGTGCATTATAGCATATTTATACACTGCACTATTACACAGCCATTTAAGTGGTTTTCATAAAGAATTTTAATATCAAGAACTACTTATTTGCCCCGTGCTAAGTCGGTTGCTCAGCGAGAAGCAAGGTTTTGGTAACGCGGCAGGAGTGTCCAGGGTTGGCCAAGATGTAGCCAGACTAAATATCTTCAGCTGCTACGTTCAGGACAAGCATTTGAAATACCAAGAGGACAATGAGGCAGACCTTTCCAAACATGGAGAGAATGCCGACTTCCTCCAGAGCACCTCCAAGGAGCTGCCAGTCCCCCATGTTTATTTTTCCAGCCATCTTAGCTCTGAACCCCTTCAAATAGCAGACAAATTCTCTCATTTCAAAGAGAGTGCTGTTTCTTGAAGCAAACCTATGACCAGAATACCAACAAACCATCACTTTTCTCAAGCGCTGCTTGCTTTGCTTTTCCCCTAGATAGCAGTGATAATCTATTATAAGGGACATACTTTGGATGTCAGGAGTTTAAAATCACTTATGTTTAGACATCACAAGGTACCGAGAAGAGAAGCGTATGTAGTGTATATTATTAAGAACACAATTGTTGGGCAGTCTGAATCGCTGGGAGGCGGAGGAGGAGCAGTGGGCCCTTGCTGTGCGTTGACCTGGCAGTTTTCACTGCCCGCGAGCCTGGGCCTCAGCAGAACTGGGAATGATTGGCGGGTGGGGGCCAGGAAGGACTCAGGCAAGGTCAAGTCAAAGGGGGTTTCCCGGTCGCAGAGGGCCTGCCTGCTGTCCCCCGTGGGCCGCATCCACCGACTCCTGAAGTCCAGGATGACCAGCCATGGGTGCATACGTGTCACGGCCGCTGTGCACAGCGCGACCCCCCTGGAGAACCTCACGGCAGAGGTGACTGAACTGGCAGAAAATGCATCCGAAGACCTGAAGGTGAAGCACATTACCCCTCGCCACTGGAAACTTGCCATTCATGGGGATGAAGGATTGGACTCACTCATCAAGGCTACAATTGCTGGCGGTGGCGTCATCCCACATATCACGAGTCTCTGGGAAGAAAGGACAGCAGAAGACTGTGTGAAGGATACCTGCATCCCTCTTTATCCCAGGACTCTAAATAGTCTTAACAGCCGTCCAGTGTTGGTGATTCCAGTGGGTTGTATTTCTGAAAAACACAAGTTTGTCTTTTTATAATTCAGTTTGAACAAGTGGAAGTTCACTTAGCTTTCCAACCAATCAAATTTCTGTATTTGAGTCTTAACCATATTTAAATATTACTGTGGCTTCAAAGAAGGTGTTGATTCTGAAGTTGTGGGTATTGATTGAGTTGACTGTTTTTAAAACTGGATTTTAATTGTGATGCTGAACTTATAGTAACAAACATTTAGTGTTTTTGTTTTGTTTTGTTTTGTTTTGTTGGTTTTGGTTTGGATTTTGGGGGTTTTTTTTGTTTTGTTTTGTTTTTTGTTTGTTTGGGTTTTTTTTGTACCAGGGATCAAACTCACAACCTTGCACTCACCAGACAAGTGCTTGAGCCACTGAGCTAAGTCCCCGATCCCAAACATTTAGTTTTGTACAGGCGTTATTTCCACTCTGGTGGCTAAATTCAATAAAGCTCATCCCCTCTACACAAAAAAAAAGAACTTTTTTTTTCTTTTTTTTTTTTTTTTTTTTTTTTTTTTTTTTTTTTTTTTTTTTTTTGGTCTTTTTGAGACAGGGTCTCACTATGCAGTTTAGGCTGGCCTTGGGCTCATTTTGTAGCCCAGGATGGTCTCAAAGTTGCAAGAATCCTTGTGTCTCAGCCTCCTGAGTACTGGAATAAGAAAACCTATTTGCATTGTTTGGAGAAAAACTAGATATGAAATCACATCAATATGCAAGCTCAACACATTTTTTATGAAAATAAAAAGATCTAAACTTAATATCACCAAATGTGAATACTGGCTGTATCTTGGTGCTGGATTTTAGGTAAATACTTTGACTTTGAAAAATTAATTAGTTTATTTTACCTTTTGCTACTAAAACTCTAAAAGCACACATTCCTACTTGAAAAGAAAAACAACATTTTTAAGCTGAATTGGTTGATGTGTGACCTTCAGTATTTCCATAACCCCTCTAACATTGTATGCAAAGTCTTTGTGTGTAACTAATTTGTGTGGAGAGGTAACTTTTGAAGGGTTTTGGCATCCCTGAATTATTAAAACCCACTGATTAAAAACTTTTAGAAAGGGGTTTTAAAACATCATCGTTGCATAGCAATCATGTTCCAGATCTGCCTCATGTCTTTAAAAGGTTTATGACATTTCAAATATCATTAGTTTAAAATCTAAGCTTCAGCAAAATTTCCTTTGTTTGATATTCAAATGAAAAACCTCTTAAGATACTCCTGAATATCTTTCTCATTTAAATTACGGCTGCAACCAAAGATGTCATTCCATAAATATTTATTGAGTACCTATATATGGAAGGTTCTATGAAGCATGAAAATCTTTTTCAGATAAAAACTCCTGATCCAAGGGACAATCGAATAAGGAGTATGCACTATACCTCACACGGTGATATGCTTACTTATGTACACAGATGTGTATGTGTATGCACATGTTAAGTATTTGGACATTTATTTGTAATTACGCCTTACCTTACTCAAAAAAAAAATATGAGGATGCATACCAAGGCAAATGAGAATAGCAACATAAAAAAATTTAAAATAAGCAGGTGACTTAATTGGGACAAAAGCTAAAATAAGGTAGAAGGGGTAAGAGAAGCCAGGAGTCAAGTCAATACTCCTGGTCCATGCCAAAGTTTCAGGTTTCCTTGTAAGTTTAACAAAGCCGTAACCATGATCTGTTTAGTGATACTTAGTGCACTGAAGATAAAAAGAAACCAGTTACTCAAGGGAAAGTCAACTGCTGCCAGTTCTGATATCAAAGGCAATGTTTTCCCATGGGTCTTCAAAAAGAGGACAGTTTGTAATATAATGAAGATCCTCATAGGACTAAATAGTGAACAACATCCTTATGTAAAATACAGAGTGACACACTCATATCATTTATCTGTCACTGGAGTTGCACTTACTGATCAGACTATTTGAAATTTCAGCAAGACATTCCCCTTTCTCTAATCTTCCCTTATCATTAACTCACATTTTCTCTTTTTTTTAACCTGTCTTCCCTACATTAGCTTATACATAAATCCAGTGAAGGCAGAGATTTTTGTCTTTTCTGCTTAAAAGAAAGTATCTGCACATAGAAGTTACCAGATATGTATTCATAGAACAAACAAGTGAATGAATGATTATCAGTGTTATTATTGTCATACACATTATTATTGACAAGATTCACAGAGTTCTTTTGTATAATCTTCAAGGCTAACAGAGAATAAAGTTAAAACATAATTTATCAAAACCAAGTCTGTGGCCAGGCGTGGTGGCACACGCCTTTAATCCCAGCACTTGGGAGGCTGAGGGAAGTGGACCGTTGTGAGTTCAAGGCCGGCTTGGACTACAACATGAGTGCAGGGCCGGACTGAACTACATAGTGCGACCCTGTCTCTAGGGCTGGGAGTTTGGCTCAGCGGCTCAAGCATCTGCCTGGTAGGCCCGAGGTTGTTGTGAGTTCAATTCTCGGCACCACAAAAAAAAAAAAAAAAAAAAAAAAAAACAAGTCTGTGAAAACTGAAACAATGTGGTATAAGAATGTGACTTTCAGCAGTCAAGATATGACTTTCATGATGTCTAAGGAATTCAATAAGCTGCACATTTTGAACAACCCCTCAGAAACATAGATTTAATCACTATGATGGAGCTATATATGGGGGCTAAATTATTCTCTGAAGACAGACAGCAGACTTGCTATGCTCCTGTGAAGTACATAGCTCTATGATCTGTTCAGTTCAGCTGGGTAACAAATAAGAACATGGAGCCTAAAAATGAAAATAAATTTTGTCTTCTCCATGCAGAGACAGGCCAAGTGAAAACCCTTAGCCAGAGCCAAGACTTTTCTCAGGAAAAGAGCAGTGTCCACATTTAACACACAGACAATTAAACAACCACAGCCCCAAGTGCGTCTACTATAGCTTTAGCTTAATAGCTGTAAAATTCGTAGCCTAGAAATCATTTACAGCAAGATAGCCAAGTGTTCATCTGTGCCATAAAATATCTTAGTGAGACTCGTGTAAAGTAGCATAACCCTTTAGTGTATTCTAGTTGCCAAACATACGTGTGGATAAGCAAATTTGTTGTTAACTCGTTAACTTGTTGGTTATGTTTTCCATAAGGGGTTCAGCATCAAGAAACATTTATAAATGTAAGAAGTTTTGGTATACAATAGCTGTTCTGTTACCTAGTCTTTCTAAAAGCATCATGTAACAGAACCAGTTGTCAGTTCAAGTCAGTGCTGGCTGCTGACAATAAAATCACATACATCTGACATACAGGATACAATCCTTCCACCCCACCTTGGGGAATGTGGAAAGTCATTTATGTAGTTCACCTCAAAGTAGTATCATTTCCTGTTTTTAAAAAATTTTTATTGTCAGTATACGTTTGCAATATATAGTAGTTACATTCATCTTGGGGACTTGGTAGACATCACTTTCTTTTTTAAGTGAGAGAGAACTACAAAACCTCCTATTTCATAACAATATTTGATTCCTAGAAGCCCTTGCACACTCTCACATTGATAACTAATGGTAACGTTAAGTGGGAAGTGGATTCTGGGGTACAGATCCCCCCTTGGAACTGAAAGTCTTACACCCCCTGCTGCTGGAAGTGCTACCCATACACAGCTCTCTGACAGCCTCTTTAGAATGCATCTCTGCTGAGAAGAGTTCCCTGGCCTAAGGCCATGCTCCTTCCAGGGTAGGGTTAAATATAAAATATAGGACACTCAGTTACATTTGAATTTCAGATCAACAACAAACTATTTTTAGTATGAGTATGTGCCAAATATTGCATGAGACACATTTATACTAAAAGAGCATACAGTGTTAATCAGAGATTCAAATTTACGTGGTCTTCATGCAGTTTTATTTGCTAAATCTAGTCACCATATTACAGGCAGCCAAAAGCCAGTAACTCCTATACAGAAAGGGGTAAGGTTGCTGCCTATTCACTGCAACATTGGGCAACTCTGAAGAGTCAGGATCATTTGAGAGCTCACCTGGTTGTCACATGAGGTTGTCAGTGAAACTACATCAGAGCCCAGCTTCACCATCTGCTCAACTCTGCTTCTTTTCATGGTCCTTAATACCAAAGAACACTCCTAACAAACTTCCTGCACACTCATCTCCCTCTAAAAGTGGGCTTCCCTGGAAAGTTTAGCCTGAGACAGTGCTTTAAGAATAGGTTGCTTCCAGGATTCAGTTGTTAGAAACTGTGCTGCTGTAAACATTGGTGTGCATGCATCACTGTAATATGATGTCTTTAACTCTTACAAGAAGATATCTAAAGAGAAACAGCTGGGTTGAGTTGAATTTGTACCTTTAGTTTTTTGAGGATTCCTCTAACTTTCTTCCTGCTCTCCCTGTGGGAACAGGACTAGGGTGAGACTCCAAAAGCTGACAACATGAACTTCCTTTCAGGTCTCTACTTCAAATATTGGTACAAGTTATGCTTTCTATTTAATAATTCATTGCTACACACACACACACACACACACACACACACACATACTTATTTTTTCTCAAAACTATTCAGTTAATTAACTCTAAGGAAGATGTTGGAGTTAATATGCGTAGAGTCAATCACTTACCCGAGAATGTATTCTTATCCCAGATAGCATAGCTTTTAAGGGATCTATTTGTCTCCTTTTTCTCAGGGTTTATTTTAAGGAGAATCATGTCAGTCTCTCTTGAGTCTAAAATATATTTCTCCCTCTAGCTTTCTCCTAGCTGGAAGTTGCTACTTATCCTGGGAGAGGGCTGGATAACTGCATAGTCTTTATACCATCCTACACCAATTCTAGACTTGCTCAATAGGCATACCATGCATGAGGTAGGTTCAAAATTATTTTTAAAGATACCAGGTCAGAAGCTGAAACACATCCTAAAACATATCATTGAATGGTTATTATTACTACATCACTCAAGCCACTTTCTCTTCAATTAATTGTGTGTCAGCCCATTGCCCACACAGAAGTCCAGCTCCCACTTTGGGGAGATACTTTCAGTTTGCCTCTAAAGTTAGACATTTCACCAGGGTAAAAGTCATCTGAATCAAAATGGAGTCATTTGTGTCAAGCCCCAGTGAAATAAAATATAACCAAGAGGTTAAGAAGGAGGGGACTTAATGTGCACAGCTTGATAAAAACTATTACAAAACACTACCAGAAGTACAGGCTTGCACAAAGACCACCATAAAACACTTGGCAAGGATATCGGTCAACAATAGCATGTCCAACCTTGAGCTGGCACCCTCCTTATTAATAATCCTGGTAACCATGAACTAGTGCTTCAAAATAACATATGTCATCCTCCTCATTTTACCTTTAGAAACTTCCCTTGCTGCACCACCCTTGAATATGCATAGACCACTTTGGCATGGATAATACTATTGAAATACTACTGCCAAATCAATTTACTAATCTTTGAAGAATCAATCTCCATTTGCTAAAGAGTGTTTGTTAACTAGGAAAGTGTACAGGTAGAAAAACTTGGAGTACTTCACTTCACCTGTGAAAAGCTTAATTTGTATAGTTCGAGTTTCATTATGACTCCTTTGATGTCACAAATGTTATTACTTCTCCATCCACTCAGCCCATCCCTCCATTTTTTGTTGTTGTTGTTGTTAAATTCAATCTCTATCGTACTGGTTTTATACTCCTGCTAGAATAAATTGACACAAATTTGGTAATTGTTACATCATTCTAGTGGTCAGAAGTTTGACACGATCTCACTGGACTATTTCAAGGTATCGATAGGATTGTTCCTTTTGAAAGCTCTACTTGATAATCTTCCCTCTTCCAGTTCTTTTAAGTCACTCACATTCTCTGGGTTACAGCTCATTTCCTCCATCTTCAAAGCCTCTTCAAAGCCAACAACATAGAATCTCTTTGATCCTTCTTCCATCACCACTTCTCTTCCAGTCACAGCCTAGAAAAGTTCCCCACTTTAAGGAATGCTGGGAATAGATTGAGCCCACTCAGATAATGCAAGAGAATTTTCCCATCTCAGGAAACTTAATCACATCTATAAAGTCCCATTTGCCAAGGAAGGTAACATAGAAGGTAGAAGAGTAGAATGTGTTATTCCATCTAACATATAACAAAACATTCTTCCTCATCTGAGATAAATCATTAAAATAGTTCCAAAAATATCTGAAGAGTTAAAGCAATAAATACAACTGCATCAGATAAGAAAAATTAGGCAAAATTACAATGAGCTACATTATACCTTCTTGACATGACCTTCTTCCCTAGGAAATTTGGTTAAGTGACTGGAAGATAATATCCCCTTGCAGAAACCAGGACACCTATCACAAACCTTCTGTGTGAGTTGATACAATGTTTAGCAATACAGCAACTAATCTGAGACCACAACAGCCCTACTATGAAAACTAAAGCTGTTGTAATTAGCGAAACACATTAGTACTTCTAGAATTCTCCTAAACATGGAAAATTAGTGTTACTGAACTATGAACTGAGTCCTGCACTGATCTGAATGATAGGTAATTATTCATGTGGAGGAAAATTCTTCTAAATGTTAAGATAATTTTAATTTCAAACTCAGAGCTATAAAAGTGACTTATTTCTATGTGAAATAAATTTTGCCATAACCCTGTTAATACCCATATTTGTATCACACTGAAGTAGTAGAAATACACCTCTCTTCTGTAGCACAGAAATGAAGAATTCCCTTTTATAGTTATTTACAAAATGTTAGGACTATATTTTAATTGGGGCATCATGAGACTCCTGGAAAAATAACTAACATTCTGTGGGAACATAATCATCTGTCTAATTTTCATAATACAAAGATTTTACGCTACATGATCACTTCAAAACCTTTGCTGTTTTTAAATTTCTTGAGAAATCTGTATGCAAATTTTTTTTCCAAGATGCAGCTTTTATAGGTGAACATGACCAAGATTTATTGGTTACTCCTTCCTCTGTGAAGATATTTCCATAATGCCCCATTCGATTGTCCAAAAGACTTCAGCAAACAAGACTTTGTTGAACTTCTTGACACTGTTAATGTAAAATTGTGAGTAATCATTTCTAATCTACTTCCAATACCCCTTCTTAAAAACCTGTCAGCGACTCCTCACCCCCACTCTTCCAAGAACTGAGAGAAATGTCTTAGTCACTTTTCTTTGCTGACAAAATACTTAACTCTCACAGGTTGAAGGAGGAAAGGTTTATTATAGCTCACAGTTTGTAGATGTTTCCATCTGTAGTTAGCTAGCTCCAATGCAAGGTGGCATGACAGAGGGCCATGGCAAAGAAAAACAGTCCATGGCAGGGCTGACAAGAGGAAGTGAGCCTTTCTTTCCCTTTTTATCTCAACCAGGCTACCCATCTACTTGTTGGTGCCACCCACACCCAGGGTGGGTCATCCTATTATTCACATTCAGAACTATGCTGAAACAATCAGTAAT
>RJWM01004596.1:48533-99962 GCA_004363535.1 Dasyprocta punctata | reverse complement strand
ATTTGCTATTACAAATATGCTAATATTGCCCTTAGGAAATTATTTTGTAAGCATTAGTTTATTTTTTTCTAGCAAGAGGTTATACTTTCATTTTAAATTGCATATTTTTTGTGTTTTAATATAATCATTTTAGATTACCCAAGATGCAGTAAATTTTTAGGATATTTACAAAATGAATGAATGTATTATTCCTCTACAGCTACATAGGAGATGTTCCTAAGGTTTAAAGACTAAAAAAACTCTTACAATTAAAAAGTCAGAAGTTTGTGAAGTGATCCACAAAGTTTCTCTTTCCTCCTTGTGCAATCAGTTGGGGTAGTGGACTGTGTAGTTAGCCTCTTCCAGGGGGCGTGGCTGCTTAATTAACAATTCTGAGTCTCAAGGCTCTTTGGCCTGTTCCCTCCCCCATCTTCAGCCTGTTCCGCCCTCAGCACCACGGAGAGAGAACTTCCTCCTGGCTTGTGCTTCTCCACCATGGTATTCTCAGGGTTATTGAACTTTTCCATGGCAACTGGCTTCAGGAAGAACTATCTAAAAGCAAATGCTCCATTTTGGGGTAGAGTCTGCAAGACTTGATGAAATTGTGCTGAGATTCCCCAAATATCATTTCTGCAGTCTCTTAGACAAGCAAGTCCTAAGAGAAGCCTCCTTGCCATGAAACGGTAACTGGACTCCATCTCTTAGCGAGATAAACAGATAGGGACGCTACAGGTGCCAAGCAAAGGCGAGGCAGGAGGCGCGGCCTCTGGGAGGTGATCAGGGCACGAGGGCAGAGCCCCAGGGGGTGGCATGAGTTATAAAAGTGGCACTGGAGGTCTGCCTCCTTCCTCCACTTTGTGAAGACATAGAAAGCTGTCAGCCATCTGTGAAGCAGGTGGCATAGCTGTGACTGGGGGGGATCTGCTGGCGTCTCGGTCTGGAACTGTAAGATGCTTCTGGGGTCTGTAAGTCACCACCAGAGGTAGCCTATTAAGGTAGTCTGACCAGACTAAATAGTATATTCCAACTAGAGCATCAGTAACTGAAGTTAATATATTAATATTTAGAAGTAAAATATCAAAGCAATTCATTATAAAGTTGAAACTTAGCTCACTGAAGTATACTTGGAACTGCACTGATTAGAAAAGTCTAGAACATGGATATGCATGTAAGAGAATCATAGTTCTTTCCACTGTACAGAGTATATTATTTTATGTGAAACAAATTCAATGAAAGACCAAAGTGAAAATATTCATAGAGAAAAATTGGCTGTAATACTATCTAATATTCTCTGAAAAAAGGTCTTCAGCAATAGGTAACTTTCTGAATATAGAAACCATGGAAGCATAAGAGTGTGTGTAAGAAATGTCTGGTTTTATTGTATTAGCCAGAGCTAAAAATTTTTCAGACTTAAGATTTTATTTCCAGGAATAAGGTGACACTAATAAAACAGTTTATGTATCATAGCTCGAAGAGCTAGGGGTTGATTTTTTCCTTGTGAAGACAACCCTGGAAAACTGCGTATCATCTGCCTGCATATCGTCTGCCCTGTTCCCTGAGGTCAGGTTTGGAATTTCCTAGGTGCAGTGTAACGTCAACATGTCTAGGACTAAGGAATATTTGGAGCTTGGACTTTCAGATCAGAGATGTTCAGCATGTGTTATAAAGTAGAGAAAAAAGGAAATGGATAACCGTCATTGGCAGGTATAAATAGGGCTGTGTATGCGAGAGTTACCACTGAGACCCAGTGAACCTTGTGAGTAGTGTGCGGACTTTCAGCTGAAAGGGGCTGATACTGCATCATCAGCCGCCCCGGGGGAGGTCATTTCTAGGACAATAAATGAAGTAAGCTTTGCTTGGTGAAGAATTCCCTGTTCCTAATCTAGAGCTGCACATCTCTGACTGGAAGACACTATGCGCTCCAGAACTCCTTCAGGATTGTGATTCACATTTTACCCACCCTGTGAAAGTAGTTTGGGAACAAGGTTATAATAAGGGGTATCCTATCACTGGTCATTGGAGAAATGCAATTTAAAACAATGATAAGATTCCATCTCACTCCAGAAAGAATGTCTGCCATTAAGAAGTCAACTGACAACAAATGTTGGTGGGGCTGTGGGGAAAAAGGAACCCTTCTCCACTGTTGGTGGGAGTGTAGACTGGTGCAACCATTGTAGAAATCAGTATGGAGATTCCTCCAAAAACTAGGATTGGAAGTCCCATTCAATCCAGCTATTCCCCTTCTGGGTATTTTTCCACAAAAAATGAAAATGACATACTACAGTGATATATGTGCATCCATGTTTATAGCAGCACAATTTGTAATGGCTAAATCTTGGAAACAACCCAAATGTCCATCCACTGTGGAATGGATAAAAAGATGTATTTTTATACAGTGGAGTATTACTCAACCATGAAGAGGATAATCTTGAGGTTTTTACAGGTAAATGGAGGCAACTTAAGACCATACTCATAAGTGAAATAAATCAAGCTCATATTTTTAAATATTGCATTGTCTCCCTAGAAAAAAAAAACCTGAAAGAGTAATAAAATCCAAAATGTGAAATAGATATTGTGATAATCAAAGGGAAAGAAAGTGCTCCAAAGGAAAGAACTGGGATAGGGAAAAGGAGAGAAGGAAAAAGGGAAAAGATGTGTATATAGGTATACGTATATGTGGGTGGGTGGGTATATATACACAAGGTAGATAACTATACTACTAATCTCTGTTAGTTCATCCAAAAGAACAGTTGTGCTTTCATTGATTGTTTGATCATTTTTTGTGTGTGCCTAAATCTTGTAACCTGAACAACTACTTCTATTAATTAGTGCTAATTTCCTACTATTTTTTAAAATTCTGTATCATTTCTATCCTTTCTTCTGTTTTGCTTTCTTAAAATAATAAAAAATTAAAAAAGAAAAGATGGGGGCGTTCTGCTCCCCAAGGCAGGGAGAGCTGCAGACGCAGTGAGAGGGAGCACCCCAGTCCCCTGCGGCAGGCTGGGTCTTGTTACAGACATCAGCAGGACTCAAAATGACCACGTCCTATTGCAGTCCCGGGAAACAGCCACCACTCTGGTTATTTCAGGGAAAATAAAAAGGATTTAAGACAGGAAATTGTACGGCTAAAACTTCAGGAAGGGACACCAAGGACACTGCTTAACTTACCTACCAGCAGGGCAGCCCCCGTGTCACAGGAGCGTGTAGGGGGCTGGGGCCAGGCCACCGCGGTCCCCGCCTCTCCACTGCCCCAGGCCACTGACTGCGGTGCGGCTGGGGTCCCCCCACCCCTCAGCGTCCAACCGCAGCGGCAGCAGCAGTAGCCTTGTTGCCGGCCTCTAACTCCCTGAGGGATGAGTTTAATTTGGATCCATAATGTGCATTCATGACTCTGGCGGTGCGGGAATCTCAAAATATTCCTCAGTCTTCTGCATTCACCACGAAGGAGCTCCGGGGAGATGTCTAATGGGGCGGCTTCAGCTCGTCCATTGAAAGGGTTTCTGAGCCCCGACAGCGGACCCTGTGGGGGTGCAGTATGGACCAAGGGTACCACCTGTCTCCAGGACAGTCAGGACACCGGCGGTCACTACAAATAACTGACCTCTGTAAGGAAATGCCAATCGATCGGTGAGGCCCAGGCGCATGGGTCTGAGGGCAGCATCTATACTTCCGAAAAAATCCAGAAAGCAAACTTTGGGCCCAAACTATCACATTTCCCAAGTAAAACTATAGTAGAATCTATTTTTATCCATCTTAAACCCTGACTAAACAGACTTATAAAATGAAAGTTCAATAGTATTTTAAAACTCATTTGTAAATATTAAGGACATTATGTATCTTTATTAAAAGACTTTAAAACTCTCATTTTGGTGATAAGAAGAAGTTTTCATATCAAACCAGTATTGAAACTAAATGGTGCAATTTTGCTGATTTTTTTAGAACACAGAATGAGTCCTTTTTCACCTAGGCAACCTTGGCTTATCTGGCAAGAGCAGCGCTTGGAGCAAACGAACGCATCATGGAGTTGCAGTCAGGTCGATCTCATTGGCAGCGTTAAACGAGTCACGCCGTCACGCAAGAGTGTGAGCCCGCAGACTGCGCTGGGATCCGGGCAGGACTGAAAACAAACTGGTCAATAAATCCGCTCTGAATATACAGTTGCACTCTTCCTATAACTGTGGTATTAGCTTTCCTTTTCCCTAGAAAATTAATACCTAAAAGTTCTCTATACTCAACTATGTAATTGCATTTATTAGAAATAACCTGAAATGTATAAATTATGCTTTGAATTCATATAAGCCCCAGTGCACATAAATGGGGATTATTACCAGAGAATTTAGGATTATTTTACACTAACAAAGGTGATCTTGTGAAAACTATGTAACCCTGACATTCAGAGTCCAGTCTGATACCCTCTGTGAAGTTGTTACTAATACTGACCTTCCCAAGAAGCTTTCCCATCTCTCGATTGCATCTTATGTATTTCTTTATTATCATACCACTTGCCTTGAATTAAACTTTTGCTGTGATTTCCTGTCTGCATTAGTAGTGTTCATTCTTGTACTTGATGTTTTTATTTTATTCTGCATCTTGTTTCCAATATCAAAGCCGGAGTATCTCACATGGAACAGATGATCAGTAAATGTCTTTTTTTTTTTTTTTTTTTTTTTTTTGACACCAGGGATTCAACTCACAACCTTATGCCTGCCAGACAGGTGCTTAAGCCATTGAACCAAACTCCTTGCAGGGTTGTACTATGTAGCTCAGGCTGGCCTTGTGCTAGCGTTGTAGCCCAAGCTGGCCTCGAACTCACAATGCTCCTCCCACCTCAGCCTGCTCAGTGCTGGGATTAAAGGCGTGCACCACCGCGCCCAGTTTAGTAAATGTGGTTTTAAAAAATAACCTGTGATTGCTCATACCTTGTTTTTAGTGCATCATTTTGACTTCACCCAATACGACAGTATGTTTTAGGCCATTTGACATTCTTGCCTATAATTGTATTTTAGGAAAAAAGGCTATCATACCAAAAAGAAATTTATATAACATCCAAACAATGCTGTACCAATTACACCATGTGACAAATTATGGGATTATGCATATTAACTAAGATAACTCAAAATAGGAGAGTTCAGATGTATGTAGGTAAATGATAAAATTGTTCCATGAAGAAATCAAATAGAAGTTTCTACCTGTCCGGAGATTTCTCAAAAAAATTTTTTTGACATTAGGAAATAAATGTCAGCACCCTGTGGGGGAAAGAGCAGTATTTTCTGTATTTTACTAATATGAAATTATAAAAATAATTGTTTTCAACTTACAAGAAGTAACCTGCTAGAATTCTTAGAGATAAAAGTAGGAAATAAAATTGTAAATGTAGATGGCCCTGGAATACTGTTGCAGTGTTTTAGCAAAGCCCTGCTTCATGAATTATGTATGGTACATAAGTAATATCCTGAGGAGTACTAAGGTTATTACCAACACAACTCCTAGCTTGACTTCGAAGAAAACATTATCCCTGGTTAAAAGAAGGTACCTCAAAACAAATAATAATCTGCAAAATATGCAGTAGGATTCAGGGTGAAAAAAAAGGCTGGACATTAATAATGACACAATTACTAAAATGAGTTCTATGATAATACTTTTACTGTATGAATTAAATTTTTTCCTTGAGTTCTAGATGTTTGACTGAAGAAAATTTATTATAAATCCACATATCCTAAATTTTAACTTTACCATTCATTTGATCTTACTTCCTACCTCCTGAAATAACTTAAAAACAATATTGTGGAAAAATAAGAATAATTCATTTATCAAAGATTACGTATTAAATCAAATAATATTAAATTATCTTTTCTTGAGTACTCTCAGGTAGTTGATTTCCTTTATTGATTTGGTATCAAAGACTTTTTAAGTAACATCAATATCACTAACAAATAATTGAATTACATAAAGATTAATAGGTTTGAACAAGTGCATTCCATCTTTGGTAATTAAAAGAGTACAAAGGAAAAGTGTTAGGCAGATACTTAGCTTTCACACTATTCACAGAATCTGAAAAAAAAAGAAAAAACTGGATGGAAGAAGTGCTAGTAAAAAATGTTTACTCTGCTTTTTCAAACAAAAATGAAACTATACCTATGCTTGTATCAAATATTAATCACTAACATATTATTGTACAACATAGCAATTATTATTCTTTTTACCTCACAAACTCTACCTGTTTGCTAGTTTGTGATGTAAGATGGTTTCCCAGATGAGCCTGTTTGAAATAAACTAAGAAAATGCATTCTATTTGGAATATATTTCAGTTATTATAAACTATTTTGGGTGGATAATTTGAGTTTAGTTTCATATAATCTAAAATGTAAAATTAAACATGTTACAAAGTTTAAAATTCTTATACAGAACCCTATGTTTCTGGAAATTTCTCTACACAAATGACTAGTCACTTGAAAGATTAATCTGGTTTTGATATGAAAAGATTTCTGAGAAGTATAGAAACTTTCCCTCTGTCACAGTTTCCCTTCCTTCTAATTCTTAAAAGGATCTTGGTTTTGCTACTTTTTTAAAAAGTAGTAAATGACCGCTTCCCGAAATGTAGACCGCACTGGTAAACTTGAGGGGCCAGAGGGGCGTCTGAAGCGGTGTGAGGACCACAGCAGCCCATCGCGTTTGCCTGGTTTTCAGCAAATTCTCAAACTGGTTTGTGGAGGGGAAAAGGATTCAGTGGCTCTTAAACTGTTAGTTAGAAAGTATCTCTTAATGTTTAAGTTTTTCATGATTTTTGGTTTTCCTGCTTCTCATATTTATCTGTTTATACATCCGCTAATATCGTGTATGGTTTGTAATGGTTTGTTAAAAAAAAAAGATAGTAGAGCACACACATGTGTTCTTAGTTACGTGTTTGTAATTTTAATGCATCTTACTGTTCACATTCATGTGTATTCATTCGCAATTTCATTTAATATTCTGCTTTCCCTGTTCTCTTGCTTTTTTTTTTTTTTTTTTTTTTTTTTTTTTTTTTTTTTTTTTTTTTTTTTTTTTTTTTTTTTTTTTTTTTTTTTTTTTTTTTTTTTTTTTTTTTTTTTTTTTTTTTTTTTTTTTTTTTTTTTTTTTTTTTTTTTTTTTTTTTTTTTTGAGGCACTGGGGATTGAATTCATAACCTCGCACCTGCACAGACAGGCGCTTAAGCCATTGAGCCAAACTCCCGGCCCTAGTTTTTGAGGCAGGATCGCACTATGTAGCTCAGGCCGGCCTTGCGCTCACGTTGTAGTCCAAGCCGGCCTCGAACTCACAATGCTCCTCCTACCTCAGCCTCCCAAGTGCTGGGATTAAAGGCATGTGCCACCACGCCCGACTTGTTCTTCTTTTCTATTGGGGATTATAACTATGTATTTTTGTAGAATACAAACTATTGGATAGTTGAATAAAATTATATCAGTAACTATTGATGCTTAGATATTGAATGAAGCAGAAGAGAAATTATCACACAGAGAGGAACATGGAAACATACATAACTTTTATTTCCCTTTTATCTTACAGCAACTTAATTTGAACACAGTATGGTTGCCTTATTAGGTGAAAGCATGAAGCAACTTAGTCAACTGTGTGTGGAACATTTACACGGATCCCGCAGTAAGAGCAGGTAACCCAGCGCAGAGATGACCTTGCGCTTGTTGGGTCTCACATTTCTTCCCACTCTGCCATGTGTTTTGGGGAAGTCAGGAGACTGAAGCCAGCAAACTACATATCCCAGGATTGTTCTCAACTAACTTCTAGCCATGCTTTGCTCACAGAACATTCTGGTGGGAGTATGTAAAATATGAAGAAAAGAATAATTATTTTTTTACTTCTGGGATGCCTCCAGCCACATTGGCAGCAGTAATCGGTGGATATGGATTTCTGTGTCAAAGTGAAGTAGTCAAATTCTATTGGTAGTCACAACAACAGTGCTACAGCCACTGCAGAAGTGCAGTGCTTGTGGGATTTGGTGAAGCCAGTGTCAGTTTTTGTGGGTAGTGTCGTACTCCAAGGCCTCTGTGGAGAAGAGGGGCTGTGCTCATGGCTTTCCATAGGCTGCAAGTGGTAACTGAAAATAGGGATAGATAAATATATCAAAATCAGTTACAGAAAGCTTCAACTTAGAATTCTACAATGTTTGGTACAATCATCCCATGAATATTTAGTGTATTTGTTTAAATTATTATCTTAGAAATTGTGTGCAAATGACACAGTAATACAAAGTCAGATTAACAGGCTGTTGTGTAACTGTTGAAATCAGAGAAAATAGTATGTGATAAAGTGCCCTAATTAACTTTAGAATAGAGTTCAAATGCAGATTGCAATTTGCCAGGAAAGCCACTTCTAAAGAACGGATATATGCACCAACTTTTAGAAAGAAACAACAATATTAGAAATAATCAAATCAATGCCTTTTCTTTCTATGTGAACAAAATGGCAGTTCTGATAGCAACATGTTAAAATTTACAGGACCACTTGTTTATAGCTCTTAGACAAGCACTCAGCCTTCTTTCTGTGTGACCGAGTCCACTGACGAGCACAGAGCCTCAGGATGAAAGGGCTCTGCCCTAGTAAATGGTTCCCTAAGCCTCCGTTGGCACACGGACCCTGGAATATTGCAGGAGCACCAGGTTAATGAGGAGGAAATCTTGATGCTTTTGAAAGCCTGTGGTTTTGGATTTTTAGGAATCCAGGTGCATTAATGGAGATTATGACATTTACTAAGTGTCTTTACACTGAGAGTGATGTTAGATAATTTCATAAATTCTTCCATGCTCAACAGATGTTCTTAGATGATCTTTTTTGACTTTTAGAATTCTATCATGTTGAACTTTATAAAACTGCTATTTTGGGGGGGTCAAAAGTGGTCAACTATCAGTAATTTCATACTACTAAACCTAATAAAAAGGAGTTAGTTTTCCCATCAGGCTTTCTTGATTTGAGAGAATTCAAGAGGTATGGAACTCATTTGCTCATATTATTCTGTGGGTAGAAATTACCCGCTGAGCTTCCCAGAGACCTCTTCATTTCCCCTTTAGAATGACTAATGCGTATCATTTTCTCCAGCATCTGGTGACAGTTAATCACTTCACTGCATATTGAATTTGTGTATGGAATCATTATTACAGGTAATTCTTTACAAAGCGATGAATGAAACAAATCTCACCCCACTTAGATTGTCACTGAGCATACATTCTCTGAAACCCACCTGGGACTAAGATATAGCATAAGTTTAGGCTTGACCAAAATTGCCTGATGGGCTCATTGCTGAAGCAGACATCAAAGTCTCAGCACCAAGATCACAGTTAGTATAATCAACAGAATTTATAATTCTAACTTTTTCTTACACCTCCAGTAAGTAGTTCTATGAAGCAGAACTGCAAGAAAAATCTCCATTTCCTTTGAAGCCTGCTTTCTCCTTTTTGGTTTTTTCCTTTTCTTACTTTGAAAGAACTCTTTATCTCAGATGATGTTAAACTGTGCAGGTCTTAGAAACTGACAATGCTTCAAGTGCAGACTGATCAGAAGCACTGAGAAAGGTTACTTGTCTAGTCGAACGTATCAGTGGAGATCAAGATACAGATAAATGTATTCATTACAGTGCAGTCTAGATGGCGAACATGAATTTATCTGGTAGATAAATCTGTATTTGGACAGTCCATTAAAAAAGGCATTAACAATTTTAAATGCATCATTGAGCATTTTATTACCTTTACCTATTGGCTTGGGAACTCAGTATGTAGAGAAGAAAAATATCTGAATTAATATACATTTCCACTTTGCAATGTATGTGTATTGATTTCATTTCAAACCAATTAATAAATATCTTTAAATGTCAAGATCAGCAGTATAGAACTAGAATTATATGTCTCCGAGTACAAATTCTGTATATCTTTAACAATTAAACATTTTTTATGGGGTGTAATTTCTTGTTCTTTCTTAATTCATTTTTTGTGAGCTTAAGAACATGTTAATTGGAACTATAAATTATAGGAAAAAGGCCAGCAGTAAACTTGATAATCATTTTAATATTCATTTAAGGTATGTTATAAGAAAATTATATTTGAATTTCCTGAAAATCAGATATTAAAAAAATTATTGATAAAAGTGACCCAGGTTTTATATCATTCATAGTAATTCTATCAGAATTCAGGCTGACAAATAGAAACCATTTTAACTCTTTACCACATCAGAAATTAAATTTACAAAAGATTACTCAGGTGATAGAAAAACGGAGACACCAGAGAACAGGAAAGCGCTGAGTCCAGAGGTTAGCACAGCAGGAAGTGGCAGCTGCTGCAAGGACAGCAGGGCTAACAGAAATCCACTGGGAGCGCAGCAGCCAGACCCCAGCGCAGCCCCAGCCTCCCAGGGCTGGCCGGAAATCTCAGGCCCGCGGCCGGAGGAGGGTGAACTCGCAGAGAGCCATGACCTCTACCGGACAGTGCGCCGGAGCAGAAGGCCCCTGGCTCCTGCCTCTCTCTTTCCTTTCAAAGTTCTGCCAGTGCTTTCCACGGAGCGAGCCGGTCGCCATGTGAAAAGGGAGCTAGAAACGTCCGTGTGTGACTAGACCTGTGGGTGGCCTCAGCTGCCTCCTTCTGCGTCTGTGCTGAGTTCCACCGCACTTCTGCGGGGCTGCACTTACCAGTTAGCACCATGGAGGTATTCATGCAGCCCATCCCTGAAGACGTGGATCCTTCCGGCAGGAGGCTGCAGCTGGAGCCTCCTCAGAGGCTTGACCTTCTTCCTAAGCGAGTTTGCTTCCAGCTGCTTAATTGACACGTATCTGTATTGCCGTCTCAAGTCACACCCGATCTCCTCATTTCCTTCTTTCATTCCTTCACAGCCCAGCCCAGTAAGTCTCTCTCATGTCTTTGGTAGCTTTCAAAAAAGCTTTTATCACCTGCAGTGGGATGACTGATGCAACTAAGCAGGATGGAGGCCCTGGTTATTAGTCACAGAGAGCCAATGATGTTCAACAGCCCACCCAAAGTAGGTGTCTTGTGCTAGTGTCGTTATCCAGGCTGAATACATCAGGGAGTAAACTGTGGGATAGAGACACAGAGACAGAGACCCCTGAGAGTGTCAGCCGCAGATCTCCCTGATCCCTGGAGCCTACAAGGCCGGCTCACCCTTCCCTCCCAAGGACTCGCATGTCTCCTGTGCCCGATGACATTCTTGCAGGCTGCAAAATGTCTCCATCTATTGTTCCTACCCCCTCTCCTTGAAGGCACAAATATAACTACCATAAAATCTCAGCGTAACCTTATTGAGGAGTCGCTGACTTAATAAGAAGGGAAGAGTGAAGACCAAGGGGGTTAAAGGACTGTCCAGTTCTATAGGAGCCAAGAGAGTATTTGGGAATGCTTGATCAAGAGGGCTGGAAGTGAGAATTCCTTCACTTGCAATCTCAGGATTCCCAGTGTGACACCCTGGACAGTTCCCCCCTGGTTGGGATACTGACTGCTAGGTGCCACATGGAAGCCTGGAGAAACGGAGTAAATGCTAAATCTGGAGTTGCTGGGACAGACAGCAGAGGAAGGAAGAAAGGCCCCGAGGGAGTGGCCGTGTTGGAGTGATTATAAGACATAAGGGCAGAAGTCTCAGTAGAGAGGAGAGGACAGAGTGCGAGTGCGTACAGTCACAAAGCCATCGGGAGCGCGGCGGTGAGAGGAGACTGTGAGGGCAGGGATGATGTTCTCTCTGCCTGCTCTGTGTGCTCTGCATTGCAGTGGTCACTGCTTAGCCCGAATAAAATGTCATTTTAGAGAGTCTGTGTCTGTTGGTTACGTAGATTAAAAAGGTGGTAGTCACACCAATAGCCTTCCTCTTAACTAGTCTCTCCTTGAGAGAAGTTTCTCTAAATATAAGGGAGACGTTCTTAAAGAACTGTTGGTGGAAGCGGATGCATGCGGCTCTAGCAACGCTTCGTGCAGCTTTCTCTGCAGAAGCCTAGCTGAGGAGCACCCTGGTGTCTGCTCTGCTGTGGCCGCTCTGCTGCCAGCCCAGGACAGCCGCCCTGCGCCAGGTCCATTCCTGAAACCTGGAACTTCTTCTGAACTGTGGCTCAAAGACTCCACCTTGTTCTGATCAAAGCTGTCTTGCATTGTGCGACTCCCTGGTGAGTTCTTCCTGCTCTTCATTTCCCAGGGGTGAGAGGAGCAGCTGGCCTGAGGCCTTCCCCCATTCTCTAACTGCCCCCCTTTCTTTCACAAGTGTTTCCCACAATAAATAACACCCATGCCTACTCTTTTTCAACAGTGCTTATCAAAGGATCCAAACTAAAACACTTCTTCCTACAATATAGATCACATATTGAAAAAGAGCAGGAGTGGCTTTAATAGGCAAATACAGCAATGTTTCTAGAAAAAAAAATTCAAGAAAGCTTTTATTTATTTATTAATTATTATTATTATTATTTGGTACTGGGAATCAAACTCACAACCTCACGCTTGCCAGACAGGTGCTGTGCCACTGAACTATATCCCTGGTCAAGAAAGTTTTTAGAAGTATTCGACACTTAACATTATTAGTAAACTATATAATTAACTTGTCAGTTCCCAATCTTATGGATAAAGTACAATATCTATATAAGAACTACCAAAACATAAAATTGAAACATTGATTTAAATATCATCAATTAATGTCTTATTTCTCAAACTATAACTTTTACTTATATTTATATTTCAAACCCATTTTTTAAATAGAAGTTACTTAAATTTTTCTCCAGTGTTCTTAAAATACTATGAGTGTTGTAAAACTATGTGGTCAATAATTCAATGTATTTTTGTACTTTGGCTTGAATTGTTAATAAAATGTTGACACAAGTGAATGTGTAATACTACAAATTAGCCTGAATCACCATGTCCCCTACTTCAAAATCAGTGCATAGAAAGGACACAGTTGTCCACCACAAGTAGAATTAAGGAATCAACAAATATCCACATAACGGAGCAGCACTACTGAAAAAGAGCAGACAACCGCTGCATGAACACATCGATGAGTCACAGACATAGCACTGAAGGAAGGCAGACAAAAGAAGGCATAACAATTCCAATTATGTAAATCCGAACAAGTGAGAGTCAGACTTTGGGTCAGATGTCAGGACTGCGGCCAAGTGTCTGTTGGAAGTGGAGAGGACTCAGTAATGGGGAAGGGGTGGGGCAGGGACTCTTGGGGTATTCTTGATGCTCTAATTCCTCACTTGGGTGATAACTTCATGGAAGTGAATGCTCGCTCTGTAAAAATGAAGGTGATACTGTCATCTGTGTAGCTTTCTGTGTATGGAATATATTTAGATTAACGTGACTGTTAAAATGTGCAAATAAAGTCTAGGAAGGGTTTGTGAGGTACAAACCAGTACACTATACTGTCTTTGCATTGTTTAAACCAGTGAAAAACTGCTTTGCCATGCAGACGTGCCCACTTCCCTAGTAAAAAGGAGCACATGAATTTCCCAAATGTTAACCTATTCTATATAACGATAAACTATTTTAGAAGCTTTTAGATGCATCACATTGCTACTGGGGCAAAGTAAAAACTTTGATTATAACCTACAAGTCCTGCATTATCTCGTGCCCAGCTAATCTGACCTCCTTTCTATTTTGCCCCCTGTAGAAACTGAACTTCTCTGAGCTGCCCAGGTGCATCACAGACACCCTCAGCACGGGGTTTTGGCATGTGCTGTCTTACCTGTCTGCCGCTGTTCCTTCCCCTTTTCACTTAATTCTCAGTCAGCACCTTGACTTCAGTGAGGAAGGCTTCCCTGGTTTCCTAACTGGTATAAGTCTCCAGAAAGTTCTTGAGTTTCAGTGTCTACGTTCATCAACCTTATTAAAGCTAAGGTTTTTCATATCATTTTTGTAATCGATTGCTTAATTCCTACACCATCTTACATAACACTTCAGTGAGAATAGCCATCATTTCTGGCTTTTAGTTGTTTATATTACCTTAGTTGTATGTTTTACTTTTTCAACAGCTTGACTCACAAGCAGATGCAGAAACAGCCCAAAGAATCCCTATGTACACATTATGCAGTTTTCCTTAATTACAGCAGCTAAAGTAACCATGATGCATTTTCGAAAGCAGGAAGTTAATGCAGGTACATTAACTTAAATGTGATGCACAGCTTTTTACTATAGGTGTGGATCATGGCCTTTTAATACAGTGTCTATGCATAATTGGCAGTAAATATCTTACATGCACACTGAATTAGAATACAGAGAAATCATACTATAACCTATATTTACTCAGGTAAGAATGTAGAATTGTTTTAGAATACCCTCCCTTCTAAATTCCCTGAGATTTAAGATTTTCTACTATCATCTTTGAAAGCAATGGCCAAAATTTATATTATTTCTTCCTAATCAACACCAAGTCTCTGATGTTGGAGTCAGTCTTGGATTTCTAGGAGCTCCTTTATTAGACAAGGTAACCTGCATACATTAATTTTCAACTAACTGAAGCAGAGCTTAGTACTGCTAGAGGTGAGCTGGAAGTGTCCCCAGAAAAAGTAAATAGTTGTGAGGCATCATTTTATGAAAAAATTTTGTATGCTTGTTTAATTTCATTTGCTAGGAATAAGCAAGAACAGAGCCGGCCTGTTCACTGTGAGACAGTAATGCAGGTGTGTGGTGAATATTTTCATCTCTCACCATGATCCTGAGCTATTTTCTTCTCCACATTCTGATGAGGATTTCCAGTGACACAGAGGCCCACTCTGTCTCCCAAGCCAATTCAGTTGAATATTCCAGATTAAAATGATTGAGATCTTCTGAAACCATGCGCTGTGTGTTCTTTCTGCCAATAAGATCCTGGACCTAAACTCTCAACTTTAGGTTCTGGGTTTGTCATAGTTATATTTACTTATCACCACTACTAACCACCTAACTCTTCCTCTACTCTGTCATACATCTAGGCTTCGTTTAGAACAACAACAACAATGACAGCAACAGCAACAACACTGAATATAAACTTACCTACTGGCTTTTCTGTTTTATTGCCCAATTGTGTCTAGTTATATCCAAAAACCAACCTGTACGCTGATTTTCCAAGCCCTGACTTTGCTAGTCCTCCTTCAGGGAATGTTTCCCAAGGCTGAAGGGTAAGCTTAAGATCTAGTTTAGTTCTCCTTGAGCAATTTCTATAATTCCCTAAGACTATAGTTCCTCATTTTTTTTATTTTAAAAAGCAAAACAGAAAAAAAAGGATAGAAATGATATAGAATTTCAAAAACAAAGTAGGAAATTAACACTAGTTAATACATTGCATATTGTTATCTTAGAAGTAGTTACTCAGGTTACAAGATCTAGGCACAAAAATAATCAATCAAACAATGACAGCACAAACTGTTCTTTTTGATGAACTAACAGAGATTAGTAGAATAGTTATGTATCAATGTAGCTCTGGAAACATTAGCCAGAACAATTAGACAAGAGAGTGTTATAAAAGGAATAAGGATAGGAAAGGAAGAAGTTAATTATCACTGTTTGCAGATGACATGATATTCTACATAGAAGATCCCAAAAACTCCATCAAAGGACTGCTAGAGTTAATAAGCAAATTCAGCAGTGTAGCTGGATGCAAAGTTAACACTCAAAAATCAATAGGATTCCTCTACACAAACAACAAAATCACTGAGAGAGAAATTATGCAAATAACAACTTTTACAATAGCATCCAAAACAATAAAAAACTTAGGAATCAACCTAACAAAGGATGTAGACCTATACATTGACAACTATAGTACTCTAAAACAGGAGATTGAAGAGGATACCAGAAAATGGAAAGATATCCCTTGCTCTTGGTTAGGTCATACTCCCAAAACTGTTATACAGATTTAATGCAATCCTGATCAAAATACCATTAACGTACCTTACAGATCTAGAGAAAACATTCCTAAAATTCATTTGGAAACAGAAGAAACCTAGAATAGCAAAGGCAATCCTGGGCAACAAAAGCAAGGCAGGAGGCATCACAATCCCTATCTTGAAATTATACTACAAAGCTACAGTGATAAAATCAGCATGGTACTAGCAAAAGAAAAAAAAAAGAAAGAAACAAAGCAAAACCAAAAAACCAGACCTGAAGATCCATAGAACAGATTAGAAGATGAAAATACAACTACCAAACACTCAGTCACTTTATATTTGACAAAGGGGCTAAATATATTCACTGGAAGAAGCCTCTTTAATAAATGGTGCTGAAGAAATTGGCTTTCCCCACGCCGAAGAATGAAACTAGACCCAGGTTTATCACTATATACTAAAGTCAAAATGGATCAAAGATCTAAATATTAAAATAGAAACACTAAATCTACTGGAAGACAAGGTAGGTAGAAATCTTAAAGACACAGAGTAGGCAAAGAGTTCATGAACAAAACACAAACTGCATGAGAAGTACTTCAAAGAGTCAACAACTGGGATCTCATTTCATCAACAAGTTTTGTACTTCAAAAGAAGTCACCAACAGAGTGGAGAGAAAACCCACAGAATGGGAAAGAATTTTAACCAGCTGCCCCTCAGAAAAAGGACTTATATCTAGAACACATAAAGAACTGAAAAATATCAAGTTCCTTATATTATTAAATTTTCATCTTGGACAATCCTGGAATTAAGAACGAGACAGCTGTGTCTCTTTGAAGGTGATGTTTGTTCTGTGAAGCTGTCGATGTCTTCTCTGAAGGGCATGTGCTGCTTGTCTTTCTCCCGCAGTGATGAAATCTAGGGTCAAAACTTTCAGCTTATCCGTGCCTGTTCTGTGCTGCCCGGTAGCATTGTAAGTATTAAGGAGAAGAGGCCCACAGAAAATGTACTTTCTGTAATAAAAAGATGTTATTAATTGAATTCCCTTAAGAAAACAGGAATTTCTCACAAGTACTTAATTTAAGTAGCATTTTCAATAGGTGGCAGCGAGGAAAACGCATTCCATTCTAAATTCTGTTTAATCACATTTTTAAATCTCCCAGGATGAATATGTTCATCATTGACTTTTTAAAAGTGACTGAGGTAAATATCAGAAAAAAATATGTCATTTTGACTACCAGAAAAAGCATCTTTTAAATTATTGAAATCTTCAAGCAAATGCAAAACCTATAATTATGCATTTGAAAACAAGGCATCATTTCGCAGCCATTAAAATACCTCTTCCCTGAAGGAAGCAGAGTTGTTGCTATTCAGGCTATAAACCACAGTGCTGAGACAGACTCAAAGAGCTTCAAGAATTGAACATTCACAAAAGGGACTCAGCATGGTCAATCAGTGTGTGACTTGAATGGCTGATTCAGAGGCTCATGTGGCATTCAATTATTAAATAGGTAAAACATTTCAAATTATCCATGCCAAAGGACTACTGAAACAGAGTGATTCAAGTTCAGTCTATTCTTTCTTGAAGTTAAATTAGGAGCCAGACGTTCTCCTATGTGTGAAATATTCTAAGAATCATGTACTATGCTTACACTCAACAATTTTTACTCTTTATGTTATGCAAGAAATGTTATTTTTACTGGGGGCAAAAGATACGATGATGTAGCTATACAATTTCCTGAAGGTATTTGTTAATAAAATAATGTTTTTGATGGATTATATGTATTTATAAATTAGGAAGAAATTCATTATATATGCAACATAGCTGGGGAATCCTTTAATAGATAAGAGACTCTAGGTAGGCATTTCACTTCTTCCATCAAATAATTTAAAATACGATAGATAGAAATATTTTTTAATGACAGTTAACACAGTGAGTAAAGTACAAATAAGGTTGAGGCATACATGACCCAACTTCAGCTTAGAAAACTGTGTATAGTCTTCCTGATACTGGCCATTCATGTGTTTTTACCTAAGTGAAAAATATAAAAATATTTTATTCATATCCCAGCTTAGTGGACATGATCTGAATTCAGTCATCAAATGAGTATGATTCTACCAGTTTGCTGTTTCTTCTTGAAATTTGAGCAGCTTAAAAACAGCAAGAAGAGAAAACCTATTTCTTGAAGCAATGCAACTTTTAAAAAGTTAATGGAAACTGTACATAAACGTTTCGGCAAAAGATTGTATTTTCATCCTTTTATATATATGTTTGGAATCTGTTTGAATTTTCAAATTTATTATAACCCCTTTAATCATGCTGTCCTTTTCTTACTATAAACTCTTTCTGAAGAATGAGGTATCATGTAAGCTAGAAAATTGAAAAAAATGTACCGGTAGGCACTGGGTGATGGAGGTCAGCCTGGGGACGTCTTTGCCTAATTCGCAGCTCTCAAGTGGCAGCTGCTTAAAGCTTTCTAGAGAAGAGGTCAAGGCCGATTGGCACCTGAATATTGAAACTATAAAGTGGTTGGTAATAACAGTGTGATTCTATAAAGGAGATAGAAATCATTTTACCTCAAAAGCACTCTGAGGAAAAAACAATCTCATATTTTCAAAACCAAAGTACTCACATCTTAATCATTGAAAATAATGCTATATTGATAGAGATAACGACAGTTTTTATTTTATACTAAGAACAGAGGTATCTGTAATTTGCAGACTGTGGGAGGGGGAAGTCATCTTTCAATACAAAATCTTATTCTATGAGTTTCAGTTGTGTGTAAGAAAAAACATAAAGAAATGTTCTCATTTTTTCTCCACAGGACATTTTATTGAGTCATGACCTGAAGAACCAGTTAATAGTTAACTTTTTCACATGAGCTAATTTAGAATGTTATTTAAAATGGTATGGGTAAAAACAGAAACTGATTGGGAAGTGTGAGAATACATAATGACAAAAGCTAGTCAAAGAGAAAGAAATTGTGCATATTAAACATATATGCATGAATGTGTGGAAATGTGTATTATTCTGAGATAAAAAGCCTGACAAAAATGCTATACAGAATCTATATATCATTACCATTTTACTACATGAGAAGATAAATGAATTTACAATCTCTAAGATTATACGATATGACTATCCAAATAAATTTTGAATTACTATAGGTTAGCCAAGGTAATGTCAGTTAATGGATTTATAATATTGTAATCTAATGAAATCACATAGTCACATACAAATGTTAGCTTTAATACAGTTTAGTTGAATGATTTTGGAGAAAATATTGTATTTCCTTGGTCCTCTACTACTTTAAATATAAAACAGGAGTAATATTACCTACTTCAAAGACTGCTCTAAAAATTTGATACAATAATGGCTGAAAATATTCATGATTTAAATTTCTATTATCCCCTGTATTATATATAAATATACATAAAAACTATTAGACTCCAAGACTCAAAAATATGTGACTGCATTGCAATATTTGTTTTGAAGCTGGCTTTAGAGAAAAAAGATTTCTCTTAAAGTTCAAACGTACAGAGTAGGAGTACTAGTCATGGCTATGATTAACATTCCTGGCTGACTCGTATTTCTCTGTGGGTTGCTTTGCTGCTCGTGTGTATTTGCTCTGATTTCCCAAGGCCTCCAGACAGTGAGAGGCCTGCGGTGATGCCCACAGCTGCCATTGTAGGAGCAGGGTAAGAGACGGGTTTGGAGCACAGTGCTTGTCAGGCAGCTCGGAGATACTAAGGTCAGGGTAACGGAGAATTACAGCTGTGTGTTGACATCACACACAGGTATTTCAGTGATGAGATGTGTTTACACGTTGTTGCCATATGCTCATGATCACACCGACCATGACGAAGGAGAATGCTGGGAGAACACAGCCCAAGGAAAGATGGATTCATATCCACTGTTGTCAAATCCAGCGTATGAGAACAAGTAGAGGAGAATGGACATGTTCCAGAATGAGGACAGAGAGATTCAGAAGAGCAGGAATTCAGGCGAGCACAGGGTCAGGAAAGGCCCCACCACCGCATGAGGACGCTTCAACCCGAAGTTGCTATGAGACTGAGGCAGGATCTTCTGTAGGTTCAGGAAAAGGTCTCTCCTGCATTGTCCCTTATCACACTTC
The DNA here is from genome assembly GCA_004363535.1 of Dasyprocta punctata. Lineage (NCBI taxonomy): Eukaryota > Metazoa > Chordata > Mammalia > Rodentia > Dasyproctidae > Dasyprocta > Dasyprocta punctata. The sequence goes on along the minus strand of RJWM01004596.1, from coordinate 80,024 downwards.
CTGACACCCCCATTCTCAGGCCAAAGTCTGCCTCAGGGACTTCGCAGCTGTTTGGCTCAGGCCTCCACGAAGTATTAAGGGTGATGTCTGTAGATAATGTCTTAAGGTAGATGCTCACCACACCTACAAAACACTCACCACACCTTCGATTGAAGCCGGGAGTGGTGGCACAGCCCTTTAATCCCACCACTCTGGAGGCTGAGTTAGGCGGAGCATTGTGAAGGCTGGCCTGATCTACACAGTGCCACTCTGCCTCAAAAAACCAAGGCTGGGAGTTTGGCTCAGTGACTTAAGTGCCTGTCTGACAGGTGCAAGGTTGTAAGTTCAATCCCTGGTGCCACACAAAACAAAACAAAAACAAACAAACAAAAAAAACCTCAATTATCTTTTGATTGAATCCTGTGATACCGTAGCCTAGAAGCTGACACATAACTGACCACTGCAGCTGGCTTCCTCTATCTCCTGAAACTGTATATTTGCTTGGTTGAACTCATTTCTTCTGCTATTTAAAAAAAGAGCTACAGTCTTTTATTGAGGAACTAAACATTTAGTACTTAACTGTCACACAGGTAAATACATGAGAGACTTCACTGAGTTTTATATGTAAGGTTGATATACTCAATGCAACAGTTTCAAAATGCATTTATGATCTCTAAGAATGTTCTTATTATAAATTAGTTTTTTAGCAAATACATATATGATATTGAAAATTTAAACCAAAGAATGTCTTTTCAAATGTGACAAAAAATTCACAAGTTACTAGTCTAATTATTTTTACCCCTACAGATTGAGAATATCTAAATTAATGATTAGTGGCAAAGCACCATAAATGAATCACTTCTGTTAATCCTAGGCCCCCGGAACTCAATAGAAAAAGGCAAAGGATCTGCATTTCAAATTGAATGCTGTCTGTGATGAATGTATCACCCGGTATTTGTAATAATATAATAATAGCATACAGCATGGCATAGTATTTTGTGTGATTTATAATAAAATTCCTATTTACAATACTTGTAATATTCACTAACACAGAAATAACACAGCTGAATAGTTACAAGGGCAGTGTCATCCATGATTCCTCTGACACATTATGGCACGGACACTAGCTGGGTAGTAAACTCTGTAACAGGTCTTGCTATCAGATACAGTATTGTGAAAAACAAAATCAAAAGGGAGCCCACAGCAAGCGATAGCAATGCTGCCGGCACATCAGCGTCCTGTCGTAAATGTTAGCTACTCAGCCATTGGCAATGAAACGGATTTACAGGTTACTTTCTCAGTGTTTATTTTGTTTTCCAAAAATTCTGATCTCTGGCATCAGCAAAAAAGAAAATGCACCTCGAGGCTCTGCTATTATTCCACACTTGTACATAGAGGATATTATAACCATTTGGCCTTTGGTTCCCAGCCATATAACACACCTCACCTTTATGACTTCGGGACAGTATTGCAAGTCTCAAGGAGCAGGATGCCATAATAAGCGATTAAGTGGAAAGAAGTAGTATCTGCTGGTGTCCGCTTTCCAGGGCATTTGACAGAATAGAGAAATATCCTACATAATAGGTGAAATGGAGCACTTAGCCAAGGAACTTTCAGTATAATGTGATGTCATAAGTGCGTTTCCACCTTCCAGATTCTCCTAAAAAGATTTTCAACACAGCGCCCACGCAATGGTCTGCAGTATCTTTTGAGGGAATTGACATTTGCATGGGTCAGCGACAATAAGAAGTTGTGTGTTGACTGCATCAGAGATTTTAAAATGCAAAGCAGTGAAATGGCTTTCTGTGTTTAGGAAAAGCAAGATCCTAGTCTATAACTCGGGGGGAGAAGAGTTATCTGTCTGATTTCAGGCACTGCTGGGTATTCTGACAAATTTTAAGACATGTCTTTGCACACTGATTATGAAAAATATATTTATAAAAGCATCTTCTCCAAGATTTATGGGACAGATAAATCAAAGCAATAGCTAATAGATTTTCAGGGGGAAAGCACAGCAATAAACAATTTTTTATTCCAGGTTTATGATAATAATTGTCATACTTTCTGGCAGGCCCTGAATTTCTTATAATAATTGCATTTAAGGAAATCCAAAGTAACATAAGGAAATGAAAAATATGTACCTGCCAATTTTAAAATGTAGGAATTTGAAATTTGATTTATCCATAATTTATGCATCATTTATCATATATGAAAAGACACAAGTATCAGTTAGAAAAGACACATTAGAAAAAAGAGCAATATATGCTGCTATGGTATTTTAAGACTTAAACCTGATAAGGACTGGAATTTGCCTCATTTGATTTGTTTTAGTACTTGTAAAACTTGTAAAGTTAATAAAGACCTTTATCTTACAAGATGTGCATCACAATACAGGTTCATTGCGTGGTGGCCATACTCTTCGAGGAGTGAATTATACTTCTTTGTTTTCAGGGTCCATACAATACAAAAATATAATTCATATAACAAAGAAAACTTAAATGTAACTGAATTACTGTAGCTTCTGAGAAACCCAAGGAAATTTCTTATTTTCCTTATGATACTCAAAAAGAAACTCTGAGGTTGTTCACTAGGGAAAGGTCAAATTTTGAGATTGTTTTCCAGGGTGGAAAAGTTGTTACAAACACTCAGTTCAGAAACACACAGTCAACAGCACCGGAGGCCAGAGCTCTTGAAGCTGTGTTCTTAGAGACAGGCCTGCGTGCTGACCCACACGGTCTACACACTTTAGCTCTTCAAGGTACCAGAGTCAGGAACCACTTACCTGGAGCCACCAGACACCGAATACTGTGCTCTGGATCAAGACATAGATTCACCTTCTCATTTGAACTCAACTATTACATTATTTGGATCTGGCATTTTATATCAAGTATGATTTTAATACTGTGCAACAGCTGATAAAGCATTTGCTAAGATGTCTTTTTTTATCTGTAATATTCCATCGAAGTCTTTAATGTACATTTAGTCTTTTCTGATGTCTACCATTGTATTGGCTGTATGAAAGTTAAAAAATTACACTACTAAAGCAGAAATAATGATATGGCTTTCACAAATTAAGTCCACCAAAGCATGCATGGAATAATTATAGAATATTAGAGAATTATTTTAGAATGCTTGTATGCTTTTGGAAACGAAGTCACCAGAAACTAGTTACTTAAAGGATGGTTTTAGTAAAAGACAAGACATGGAGGGAGAGGCAGGGTCTCTAAAATGAGAGAAATCTCAAAGTCTATCAACACTAAAGATTGGAAAAGATGAAGCTAAAAAGAGGCTGATAAATAAACATGTGGAGAAAAAAGTTATTACCCCTCTTTTGAGATAGGTTCAAATTGCATATATTTAACTGGGTAAGTGTGTTCCCAAGATTAAAGAAAGATAGAGTTTTTGGGTCACATTAGACTAAGAAGGTGATCCAGTTTAAGAAGAGAGAAGAGGTTTGTAGCTGGGTATGAGTACAACTTTATAGGTACAGGAAAGAAAGAGACACGGAATCGAGAGGGGATGTACACAAAGACCCAGGAGGGATCCTGAGCGTATCATCAAGGCTGAAGAAGCAGCAGAGACATCTTTTCACATTCCTAGACATTCTGATATACAGCTGCCCTCATCAAAGCTAGAGGGCATTTAGATAAAAGAAACTTATTTACGTGTGTTGGGGATCAAACCTAAGGTTTCATGTATGCTGAATGCTTGCTCTACCACTGAGCTATATTTCAACTCTGATAATTTAAGATAGAATAAAAATAGGTGGACTAATAATGTTTAATTAAAATTTTTCTCAAAATACCAAGACTGTTCCTACATCTAGAACTGTATTAGAAGAAATGCAAGGTTTGTTACCTGGATACTCTCCTCATAATTAAAATGCACCACTGCTAACATCATGAAATATTTCCAAACAAGTCAGGTTAGGAAAAATTTCCTTTTATTTCTCAAATATGAAGTAAGATATGAGAATTCAACTGAATATTTAGAGTATAATCTATCCGCATAAGTATTTTTCAGCTTGTAGGAAACTCAGATCCAAATCTTGTCTATTAACTATAGTAAATTACAACAATAATAGCCCAAGAAAAAGTGTAAGGTTTGTTTGATTTGAACATTGAACTGCAGAGAAACCTCATGAAAACAATGAACTTGATCTGTTCTCCTGTAGGAGAACTGCAACTGCGAGCACGTTTGCTGAAGCATCATGACTTGACGTCACAAAAGCATGAGCTAAATCAAAATATGTCTACAAAAATAAGTTGCTTGAAAATACTATATATCACTAAGAGGTATGAGAGGAACTGTCAGTACCAATAACCGATAGTTCTTTCATGTCATAGTAATGCTAAAGGTTTGGCAGTGATGAGCAGTTACTCAATCCTACTGCAAATCACATTAGTACCATCTCACTCTTTTTTTTTGTCCTTCTCCCTTTGTTTTAATTTCCAGCCCCAATGACCACATTCGCTCCATGTCTCTGTGCTACAGCAGCATTTCGTTCTGCTATATCCCTGCAACTAAAATTATACAGAAAATAAAACATATCAGCATGAGATTTTTTGTTACTAGCATATGTAGACTAACACAAATAATTAGCACATAATATGTTGTTGGAATTCCAAAACAGTATCTCCCTTTAATGTACTGCACTGTAGGCTGCAGACTCCAGGACAGCTGCTAGTGGTAATAATATTTCACCTTCCAAGTATAAGCTTAGTTCTCATCTTCTGAATGTAGCCATGTAGTACCACCATTTTAACTTTCTGTAAACTAAACACAAATTGCTCTTACCAACTTCTTTTTATTACTAATAAATTCTTACCTAAATCCTCTTGACACAATTACACGAAGTCCACTTATTGTAGTAAGTTCAGCTAAAGCCTGCCTGCAGCTCCTTGGTCTCTCTGTGTCATGCATGTGAAAAGACATTTTATTTGTATTCACATTTTCAGCTAAGGACTGGAGGCTTGCTCTATCCCAAATGTTTTGAGTGTGACATAAATGTCAAGTGTAATTTCTAAGTCCTCAGTCTGGTATTCTCTGTTCCTTCTTTTTTTCATACTGCGTTCATCTCAGTCATTATTCATGTTTTTCTACAATTAGAACCAAAATGGTTGGCAGTGTGAGACTGGCCTTGTGACATTATCCTGTGGAAGCATAGAAACACATTTTATGAAATGGCCTATAAAGAATGATAGTCACTTCTGTAAGTGAGTAAAAATGAAACCATAGCTTAAGAGTCTTAATTCTTACCAAGCTTCCCTAGGATGCTAATGGTCCCAGGTATTTAATATTTTAATATTTAATATTACTCTGGGGAAGAATTAATCTCACTAAAAAGATGATCTACTCTACTTCTATGACACTATAACCCATACTGCTTTAGACCTTCTGCTATAAAGAACTATAGTGCGAAAAATAATCTAAAAAACTGTTTTTATATTTAAGATACTATATTTTTCAGGAAAGTAATTCCTGAACTGTGTGAAATAAGTAGTTTATTCCTATGATCAACCTAACTTGTGCTTTACAAGTACTGTAAGATCATGGAAGTCTCAGTAACTTGCAATGAAATTAAATTAAATTAAATTGGATTAGATTAGACTAAATTCTTGCCCCAAAACTCAGCCTTTTACAAAGAAAACAATGTAACCCAGGAACTGAACATCTTAAGATTCATAACACTCAATGGTCAATTTTTCAATAATATCTAGAGGTTGGGGATGTAGCTCAGTTATAGAGCACTTGCCTAGCATATGTGAGACATTGAGCTCACTCCTTGGTAAAAACAGAATGAAAAGAGCAAAACAAAATGCATCAAATGACCTAGACATGAGGTGTAAAATGTGACCCGAAAGTATGGAGTATACAGAGATACACAGGGAGAGAAAACAGATGCAAGTTGCTGGTAAGGACTTTAAAACAGTTGTCATATATATGCTTAAGGAGCAAAATAACAGCACAAACATAAGGGAGAAAAACATAGAAGCTGTAAAAAGAAATAAAAGAAAGGCCAAAAAATATAGTATTCGAAGTTTAAAAAATTGCTGCATGAATATAGCAGCAGATTAGATTACCAAGACAAAAGATTACTGGAAGACATAGCAATAAAAAGTATCCAAGCTAAAAACAAAACAAAAAACAAAACAAAACAAAAGAGAAGAAAAAATGTCAAAACTGTTGATAAAAAAAATATGAGCAGAGCCTCCTTGGTCTGTGTGAAGCATCAAGAGTGTGACTCACTTGTGAGTGGAGCCCTGGGAAGGAAAGAAGGATGGAGGATGACAAAATTTTGAAGGAATATTAGCTGAAAATGTTCCAAATTTCACATCAACCATAAACCACAGAATCAAGAAGCTCAACAAACTTCAAGCAATATAAACGGAAAAATTATTGCATTAAATCTAATTGTAATCAAACTCCTGGGAGACTGACAGAGACCTAATTGACAAAGAGATGGGGGGGCAGTATTCAGAGTGAAATAAAAAATGAAAATGACTTATGACTTAGATAAAAATACAAGTCATGAGAAACTAGAATAGCACATTTGTGATTCTCCATTTAGAAATAAAGCTGTTTTCCCAGAATTCTATAACTAAAAAGCATCCCTTAAAACTGAAAGTATACCTGAGATGATGGATATGTTAATGTGTTTCACTATGACAGCAAGTTAATATTTCCACACGTATATGTACATGTATGTGTGTATCATAGCATTATGACTTTACATTAAATACATGAATTAAATGTATTACATTGAAATATCTTTAAAATAATGAAAAATAAAAGTTAAAGACATTTTCAAAGCTGAGAGAATTAGTTTTGAGCAGATTTGCATTTCAGAAAAAATTAAGAGTGGACGGTCCCTTTTATATGAGAAACCTCAACGGTAAGTAATGTAAAGACCAAAATAAAAGAGAGATGACAGGAGCGGGGAGCTAGGCATGCCAGAGGCTGGGCGGAGATGTGGAGATGGAGGGAGAGGGAGAAGGGTCAGGACGTGATGAGTATAAACACCTGTTCTCCACGGTGATTTATTATGTACCACAAACACATACTAATGAAAGGGAGAAAGACACACAGAAACTTAATACCCATGAAAATTCATTAGATCAAAGGAAATCAATAGCAACTAGAATTCATATCTACATTAAGAAAGCACAAAAACTAGTAAATATTATCCTTCTGTGTAATTAGAGATCCCAAGGAAACGAATAGATAAAAGGCAAAAGAACTAGAGTAGAATTAAAGAAAATGTCGCGGGACTACACAGGAAGCTGAAAATTCACATGCAGAGTTAAGATGAGCTCTCATTAAGCAAGACTATGTTATAACTGGAATAAAAGTTGTCTGGAATAAACATGTAAATGTATGTAAATTCTTATGTCTCTAAATATGAGTTCTCAAGGCCCTGACCTGGTCAGTGTAGTAAAGCACAGTTTACGAAGACACTGACTAAACAGACAAGTCTCTGTCCCTAGTGCGACCCTTGACGATCTGTGTCTGCGGGTGGGGAAGCACAGGAGACAACGCGCTGTCCTGTGACTTAGGAGAGCCACACTCAAAGCTGCACGGCTACTCCTATTTCAATATCCCATATATTTTTTCTTAGGGAAAACTGACTCCAGTGAGATACGACATTCTTAGGTTTTCCACACAAAAACATCTGAAGAAATTCCATGCAATCAAGTCATTGTTCAAGAGACATAATTAATTAGTTATCCATAAAATTCATCCTAGAGGGGAAATTACTTGAGAGCATTCTGTCAAGGGAAACTGAAATAGGAAAACCGAAGGCAGTAAATGAGGGTTTTGACATCTGTCTTATTTAATGAGTGTTTCCATTTCCTTTCCGTAGTTCTGGAATTGCATATTCAATATATACAATGGCAATGGATCATACAGAGCTGGAATGAATTTAAATACAGACTGTTTTCCAACATCCAAACCCAATTTTCTTGTCCTATACTTCTTGAGAGGAAAATCTGAATTTTAAAATTGGAAGGATTCATCTAGTTAGGCCAATTAATTTACAGTTAAGAAAAAGAGCTTCCCCCTTAGAACGTCATATATGCAAGATCTTACAAAAATACTTCCACATGAGACAACTGAGAATAAGTAGCTCAAATAACAGATTTACGACTTTCTTTTTTTAATCAGACACCCTTTTTTAAAGGGAAATGTTCTAGTTCATGAATTTGTATAAAGTTTCGTTCTCAAGTGAAATGCAAGCTTTTAATAACATTCAATATTCTTCAGCTGTTCTTTCTGAAAAGCATGAAAATTTGTGTTATAAAAAGGAAAATATTCCTCTCTTTTTTAGAAAATCTGACCAAATTGTCATACCTTCATAACATACGAGTCGTCCTCAGATGATACAACGTGTTCCATAATTCCACACTCCCCTTGTGGTAATTAGGTCTCGAGTTGCAAGCCTCTGCCCTCCCTGCCTCCTCTGGTGGTACCGGGTTTGTACGCACAGATCACACGTTAATGTTCCTATTAGATTCTCCCTGTAGGAGTTGCTAGAGGGAAGGGCAGTGCTAGGGAGGAGAAAGGTCCCATCTTGTTACCTTCTTGATTCTTGCTCCTGTCAGTGTCACCCCGTCCGGACTTCCTCAGCCCACAGCGGTCTTCCCTGGTGGCAGTTTTCCCTGACACTAAGAGCCCCAGGCTTATGAGATTTTCTTCAGGGACTTCTGCCACCCACATTTCCTCCCAAGACATCTGCATCCCTGCACCCAAGATTCCGCCTCCACGCTTTTAGATTTTAAAAATTCCGACCTTTCCCTTTCTTTTTCCTCTGTCTCAGGGTTTGCTCCTGTTTTCTCCACTGTTGTCTTCGTGATTCTTCTTTCAACTGTTTGAAATCCTGTATTTTATTTTGAAGGCTTTTAATATTTTAAATAACTACTTCCTATTGTTGGTAGAAGTGGCTGTTTTTTGTTTGTTCTGTTTCTTCTTGACTGGACCCCAGCTCATGTATTTTCTATCACTGCTGTTTAATTCTGAGAAATTATGAGGTTGAATATTTCCTACAAACACAGCTTCCTCAATAAGACACGGGTGAAACCACACTCAAAGCACCAGCATTTTATCTCGGGGCCCTGGTGTTGTCAGGCTCACAGCCATGAACTGAAATCACATCCTGCCAATCAAAGTGAGAGGAAGGGGCTCAGTGAGGATGAAAAGGGGCGGGTCATTCTTGCATCCTCGAAAGGTCCCTCTGAGGCCCTCCCCTTCCACCCCAGCTCAGCGCCTGGTCATCAGGGGCGCACTGGCTCTCTTGTGTTACCTGCTACCTATGTCACCAGAGGCTTCAGCAAGCCTGGTACCCTAACATTATCAACCCACAGAACATGAGTCCCCCATTGCAAAATTGAGTCATCTTAGTTCTCAAGAAAGTGAAATACCTTGTCCAAAGACACACAGCCAGTGAATAACACTGCCAAAAGTCTACCTGTCTTTTATGGTCTATTTTCACCATTTTTCATGTGCAAATATAAATACAACTGATTATAAATATAGTATCTTTTGCATAAATATAAATTTAACTGAAATCTGATCCCAGGTAAAATTAAATGCTCCCATTTAACAGAACCAAAATTATCACAATTAAATTGGGTGTAGACAAGACAGAAATCAATAAACCCCCTATGATTGCATGTCTACCCTTTCCAAACTCGAGTTGAATTTCAATTTTCCATTGCAACAGTGTTGAAAACTGAGACCTTTACGAAGTGACAGTTCACGAGGGCTCCACCTGCATGGACAGTTTCACTCTTTCTCATTCGTTATCTTTGCCCTCTTGCCTTCTGCCTTGTAAGGTGGCAAGAAGGCCTTTGCCAGAAGCTGGCACCTTAACATTGAACATGCCAGGCTCCAAAAATGTGAGCCAGTTACTACAGTCATTATAACTTGTGCAGTCACAGATGCTCGGTACAAATTTCCACATGGAAATCTTTCACAATGGTATGACAGGTTTGCACCATGTGGCTCTGAGACTCAGTGGCATTTCGTACTTGTGCTCATATGTTTGACTTGTACTCCCAGGGTCAGTATATAACTTGAAATATCTCCATCAGTGACAATACTATCAAATCAGCTTGAAACAGTGGAAAGAAGAATAAAGGCCTCTTCATATAGAGGCATTTCCTAAAAACATTACATTTTCTACTCATGTGAAGAACTTTATCAGAAGGCAATAAAGTACCAAAGGAGAGACCGCACAAAGTAATCTTTATTCTGGGTCTCCATAGGTTAGATAAATATTAGTATTTAGTGATCAGTGGTGGCCAGAAGTATCTTGAGGTTTTCAAAGCATTTGGAAAACATCAATTCAAAAGCACTTATTTCAGGTATTCATGACTCCTTGCTATTCCTTTCTCTTAGGTAAATGATGGGATATGCAAACTTGGCATTTTCTGGTTCACTGGATTATAGATTATAAATAAATTCCGTAGCTGATTATACTCTGTGTGTTAAGAACGATGCCAGTGAAGACATACATGTGGCTAAGACAGCCATGGCCATTTTCTCCAGGCAGCGTATGCCCTAGCAGGGAACAGTAATTGAATTTACTCTTTAAAAATCTGAACAGCACATCAATCCCCAGCCACACAGAGCACTTTGCTGGGAGAGCCCCTCTGACCCTGAAGGCCAGGGAGCTCCTAGAGAGTCGCTGGTGTGAGTCTGTGTTGAAAGATGAAGAAACTCGTGTCAGATGTCCACAGATGATGACTTACCCTAAGGGACTAGGGCATTTCAAACGCAGCCGGGTTTCCTTTCTTCCACTTCCTTCCATCCAGACTACCGTAGTACCAGGTACATGGCACGACTGCAGAGGTCTCCCCATTTGTTGACTGATCTTGGTACCTGGCATCTCTGGAAACACCCTGCAGACACATCCTGAAGCTAGGGTGCTAGTCTGCCAGGTGTTTCTTAACTAGTCAAGTTAACACTCATAACTAATCTTCATATACATCAGACTTCATTTTACCTTTTCAGTTTAATTGTCCTGCCTCTGTAAAACTAAAATATTTTCTTTTCCTTCCCTGTGTCTATTTATACTTCTTTCAAGACAGCTCTTTTCTCTCCCCTTATCTTCCTTCATGATGCCTCTGATCAGTGTTTTGTAGCTCATCAAGAACAGAAGCAGAGAGAGTCTTCCCTGGCAACCAGGAGCAGAGTTTCCTCAGAGGTCTTTGGGGAGGAGGTTCTCCTAATTGGTTGAAGATAAGACAACAAGTCTTTATAAATAGTTGAACTGACTGAACTGTATACAATATTATTCTATATGATTCCAACAGTTGTGTGACTGAAGTCAGATATTGTTGTTACTGCACCTGTCTCACTGTGGGGGAAACCGATGAGGCTCAAAACAGTGATGGGGTAGAAATTTACCTGAGGATTTCAGACTCCAGCGGTGAGCAGCATTGCTTGTTAAATGTGTCTGAGGACATGGAAGACACTAAGGACCGGGGAGGTTGACCAGAGAGGTAAAAGAACATTGTAGAGAGGGAACCAAAAACTCAAGGAAAGCTGTTTCAACACAGAAAGTTGAATGATGCTACATAATGAGTGCAGAATAAAACTGAAGTAAGACCAACAGATTTTAAATATTTAGGTAAGGAAAGGAAGTTACACTGCTGTAAAAGTACAATGGTATCTTGGAAATTGACTTTAGTATAGCTGGAGAATAGCAGCAAGGAAAGAAATAGGAATATTTTTCAAAAGAGTAGCAGCCATGAGAAATAAGAAAAATTTCATTGTGCTAAAGCAGCAGAGATAAATTTTTATAATGTATGAGTAATAAAAATAAACGTGTGCTGAAAACATTTCAGAAATGAAATGAAAAGATGTACTCAAAATAATTTAGAAATAAAAACTTCCTTAGGAAGGTGTATATATTCAAACTAGTTTTGACTGTGTGGAAGTCAATAGAAAATTGTCAACTAGCTTGTCAAAAATCCATCTTGTTTACTTGATATTTTTTTCTGCCCTGTAACTAACCACTTACTAAAGAGCAGAGTCAACGTCTTCTATGCTCCAGGGTCTAAATAGCAGCGACTCTGTCTCCATCTATTATCAGTTCCTGATTGGAACAGAACAAATAGCTGCTAAAGGTTATCAAGGATAAATTCTTTACCTTTACTAAACTGTCTCCAGCTTAGCAATTTGAGCCAGTGTGGTCAATAAGCTGTCTTCTCCTGAATTGCCCAGCAGTATTTCTGGTGTCAGTGTAGAGCGATTTTCTTAAGATTTTTAGGTTCCCAGAGTCTAACTAGACCTTTTACTCTTTTTTAAAGTCTCTGACAGGTGCTGAGTGCTCTTAATTAGTTTGAGTCTCTGGAAAAAGTAAAAGTACAATGAAACAAGTTGATGGCTATGTTTAACAGTCTTTTTCTCTTCCCTTGTTTCTGTCTTTGGCTTTAATAGAAATATATTTTTACTTCATACTGAACTTCGATAAATGTGTTTTCTTTACATGTCAAATGAGATAGTGCCTTATTGGAAACATTTTATTCTGGAATAATCTTGAAAGACAGCTCAAGGTTAAAAATGTTAACTTTGAAGAAAAGAAGAATTTGATTATGGGCATGATTTTTATGTTTTCATCCTTGTATCATTTTCGAATGTGGTAGTTTTTAAATGAACTGACTCCAGGTAGTAACTTACTCTGGGGGAAGTGAAAAGATAATGAATGGGGGGAAAGAGCATCTCTTGCCACTGCAGGTCACAAACTATTTTTCTGAGTTTGGAAAGGATCCCTTAACTTCAGGCTCAGGTCCTTGATTTGTCTAAACTGTTATATGGTGAAGTAAACTAGTGATTTCTTGCTTCTATGGAGCCCAGAATTATACTTTTTCAACAAAATATCACACAGATCACTAGTCAGATATTAATCAGTAGTGAAGTCCTTTTTGAAAGAGGGAAAAGGAACTCTAAATTCTGCTTGATTACCTTAAATTTGTAGTTCTACAATTTTTTTATTAGTACACTTCTACAGTACATAGTATTTATATTCCTCATGCGGACTTGGTACATGTTTATCTTTTATAGTGGGAAAGCAAGATGGGAAAGTGAAAGATGATTCAGCTCAAAGAAAAATCACCATCACCCAAAAATGGGTAAAGGGACTTAATGTCCTATTTTGGGAGGGTCTTCAGATGTTTTTGGTGACTTATGGGATGACTGATTTTTTTTCAAAGATGAATGTGATCTTAAAAGAATGTCAAGAAAAAAGAAAGAAGAAAAAAGAAAGAAGAAAGAAAGACAAAAGAAAGAAAGAAAGAAAGAAAGAAAGAAAGAAAGAAAGAAAAAGAAAGAAAGAAAAAAGAAAAAGAGAAAGCAAGAAAGAAAAAGAAAAAAATCACTGAACTGAGAGGATAGCTTGAAAGAAAAATTTTACCTTTCAAATTTTGTGGGCAATTTGCTAACAATATTAAACTTTAATTCAGTTGTTTCAAGAGCTTGGGAAGAAGAGGAACATGTAATTCAAGTATCCAAACCTTAGTGAATGTTATGTTGTGTAACAAATGACATTATTGGAAAGACTAAAAATTTAAAGAGGATTCTTTTGGATAAATATTCTTTGCCCTCTTTAGAAGCACGAAAAAGCATCTTGGCTGGTTTGAGGCAAATGTTACCCTCTGGAAGTGTAGAAGCAGTGTATTGCAAACTCAGGGGCAGGTTAAGGTGCATCTCTAGGCAGGATGAAATCATCTTTCTGCGGGCAGCCACTCTGCTCCCCAAGTCTTCTTTTTGACCCTGATGTAGGCATCCTTTCCTGTAAAGAAGGGAAACAACTAATTGGGTAGTACGGTTTATATCTGGATGTCCCCCCAAATCCTGTCCTAGAGACAGGGCTTGTGGAGGGTAGCTGGATTATGGAGGTGCTAGAGCTGGCTTGACACTGGGGTACAGGGCTGGTCATCAGAGGTGGGCCATCAGTGAGGGCACAGCCTGGAGGGGTGCATCTCCCATTCTGGCCCCTCCCTTCACTCTCTGCATCCTGGTTGCTCTGACGTGGGCAGCTCTTTTTCCTAGTGATCTTCCCCATTCCCTTTCCCGCTTGAGCTGACTGCCTGTGGACTGAATCCTCTGAAGCCAAGAGCCAAAAATACATCTTTCCTCCTTTAAATTGCTGGTGTAAGGTAGCAAAGCTCAGTGAGCAGACAGTGACTAGGACATATGGAAAAGAGTAATAAGTTGGTCCGGGTTTTCATTCAAAGAACATATCATATTTTAAGTATATATTTTTAGTGTGCATTCAGTGTATTCACTCATTACTGCACTCTGGTTCACAGTAGTGCTCAAATTCTTGAATGAATGAACAAATTAGTGAATAATAGCAAGAGTGCCCATGAAGAGCTACAGAGCTGTAGAAACTGTTGAGGAAACTGAAGAAAGTGGGAATCAGTGGACAGATGGACTTGCCAGGAGAGATCAAAGGCTAACGTGTTAACTCGTTTCCCTGCTTTCAAATTGGTTACTTCATTTGATTTAAACTTTCCCTTGGAGCAGGAATTTTCCCATGTCGACTTATTTTAAGAGACTTAAAAATTCATGCTTTGTGGTTAACTTTCACTTTTGCTGACTCATAAATTTGAGACACAATCAATGACTAGAATGAAGGAATTTTTTTAAACTTTCATGAATAAAACTCGGTGACTCCTACTGTCACACTGCAGTTAGGATTATTTATATCCATCAGTACAAACACTGACTTTCATAATTTCTGGCCATTTTATGAAAATAAGTATGAAGAAAGAACTGTAAGAACAGATTTAAGGGAAACGTACATAAATACGCTTTTGTGACTTTCTATACAGACTTATTAAAGATGTAACAGAAACCCACAAATAAATTTTAATTATAATTTACTTTTAAGGAAAATGTTTATTATAGTAGTATTAAGGAATTTTCAAATTTCCAAGCAAGTGATGCACACACTTCATAAGTATTAATGATTTACTATATAGTTTCACAATTCAAATTCATTAAAATACACTGAAATAACATTCAGTGTTCCTCATTAGCAGAGTATATCTATGAATAGGAGAAATAGTTACTTTTTTACAATTCAACCCCATTTCCAACTATCTCTTGATTTGTTTCAAACTTGTTCTTTCTAGTTGCGTTTACAACTTCTGTGCTTTATAGTAAGTGTCTAGAGCAACTTAGAAAATGTTTATGTTGGAAAAATATTCAATAGGGAAAGGGAAGTTTTTGAGGACAGAAAACTGCATCTAACAATATGCCCTGTAGCCTACAGTATAATTGCTTTAAAAACTAGGGAATGGAAAACTGTTAAAGTGTTATACTGTCACACATCTTGCAGGGATTAAAAGTTATCATTTTTCAGGCCGGTGGGGCAGTGTGTCTCAGCATGGCCTGCTGCCACATGGTGATATATTTGGCTGCAGAGATCAAGCTGAGGTAGTATAATACCCAGGCCTGCTTAGGATTTTCCCTAGAGGCGAACACAATACTACAATAACCATGATGAATTGTGTGGCACTCCTTCCAACAGCAAGACTCCCCTTGATTTTGCAATGGTTTGAAGCAGGTTGTCCATGCTGGGCTTTTTGTTTTGAGCTTTCCTTTTATTTTTTTTTCCTCTTTTAGTTTTTCAGTTATGTTTTCCAAGGAAAATACTAAGACTAGAATCACTTTGTATAAGCATTTGATTTCATGACCTTGGAAATTTTATACCAAAGTTTAACTGAGATTTAATTCATGGTTTCATTAAGACAAAAGGAATTTTATTTTCCTGTTTTAGTAGAAGTTGGACTTCAAGTTATGTCTATTTCTAACTGAGATAAAAGATGTTTGACAGTTGCAGGTTATTTTTGAATACTAATAGTGAATGCTTCCTAATTGTGAAGAAACTAGAGAGTGACTTGTCCCTGTCAGAGAACTTCAATTTTAGAGAGTCTGGTACAAATTTAACATGATTAATTGTCCTTTTCAATCATTCAGTGGCGATATTCACAAATGAATCAAGGTTTTATCATTTTTGTATTCTACTTCCAATCGTCTCTTATACTTATGCAGCAGAAGGACTATCAAGATCACGTGACACTCAGGACAAGTTCTCCATCTGAATATGGACCAAAGAGGGAAAATATGAAAACGGCAGTGTTTACATTCAGGTGAAGACAGCATGTATTTCAAGAACCCAGCTTCCTGCTCTGAGCATTCGCTTCAGAATTCATGAGAGTCGTATAACAAGAACATATCTGTAATAGCTGCCCATATAGTGAGACAGTATTGTGATATCACAGAGAGGAGAGCCTCTTCCCATGTAGACAAAGAGACAGGATAGTTAATGTGCTCAGAAGTATGTTCAAAGGAGATTTGTGAGCCCATTGGATTCAAAACTGATAAAAGGAGTTTTCTATAAAATGACCTGTGGTTTATGAGAAACAGAGTTATACGACTTTCAGCCAGCATATGCAACTAAGCCAGAGGTATCAGAAATAAAGATCTCAGGAAGATTTTTTTTATCTCTTTCTGTTAATATTCTCTTTATTGACATACTTAATCTATTTTAGGGTTTCAATTCTCACTGTTAGAACGTACATCCTGAATCATTCTTCCAAATAACCTTTGAAAATCTTCACCTGGATTTTCAGCAGTTTGAACCCATTCTCTCAAATACTGTATTTACTCTGTTTCCTGCTCTTTTATTAGCAGGAGTTTTCTTCTAATGACTCAAACTCGAAATTCCACTAGAAACTATGTGACAAACTGGCTTACGCCACCCAGGAGAACACTGGCGTCACTCACTACAACACAGAGCATGGCGAGACGCTCGGGCTGGTGGTGGCATAGATTAGAGCGAAGAGCAGAACCACACTGACGTCAGGTATGCATTTCCACCTCACGCTGGGAACCATGGCTAGCAGTGTGCACTTCAGTGAAGGCAAAAATGCAGTGAGATAAAGTATAGGAGTGGTTTAAATTATGTGAATGACTTCGGCACATCATAGACAGAAGAAAGTAAGTGTTCAAAATGTATGACAGAGAAATCACAGGAAATGGAGAGATTTTTGAGTCATGAACTCAAGTAAAAAAAAGTTCAAAAAGAATATAAAAGTGCTAAATTGTTGCTCAGATAAATTGTTTATTGCATTTCGGTTCATAGGTATGATGACTGATTATGTGATTCATTTTGGAGGAATCACAGAAACATAAGATTAATGTTAAGCACATTCCACCGCATGTCCTCCAATATCCATTCTCTCTCCCACATAAAAATAAAACTTCCAATCTTTAGCTGTGCCTCCTCACAATTAGGCCAAAAGTTCTCAACTAAATGTTGGCAAAGATGACCATATCTTTAATTTATACATAACAGAACTTCCTAGTAATGCCTTGCTTTATTTTCTTTTCCTTTGCCCAGTGACTGGAATTGGGACCTGAGAAAGCAGCACTTTGACTACCAGGAAAAAAACAGCAGGAACATGGAATTTGGGCATTTTTGAAAGATGGGTCTGTACCAGCTCCCATTTCTATAAGGGAAGATATTTTAATTTCTTTTAAGCCTCTGTTAAATTTGGGTCTTTGTTGTAGCAGGATAATATACAGAATAATAAAGTAATATGGAGAATGATGTAATGAAAGTGAATTGAGAAAATGGAGACAGCAGTTTAGAAGATTTCCTACAATATTATCTAAGAAAGAAGCTAGAAAGCTACTGAAGTAGCTTGAGGATAATGAGAGAAAAAATAACGATGGTGACGTTGGTTTGGTAAATAGTTGAGTATATCAAACAGCCAATGGTAGGTAATAATACAGATGACAGGCACAGTTTGAATATAAGAAAAAAAGAGTCATTCAATAATGTGCGATTAATTAATAAGAAAGTGTACATTAAATTTACAGAACAGTCATTGGTAAGGGTGTTTGCTCTTTTAAAGGGGAATGAAAACATAAATATAGCTAATTTCACATGACTGCATGCAAATTCCTGTATCCTCGCTAGAGGGAGACGGAAAGGCTTGGCGGGAGGCGGGAATGCCCGAGATTTAAGGAGACCGCAGTGCTTCAGTTTGCGTGCATGCACGCGTGCATCAGCGAGGAGAGCAAGCGGTAGGAAAACGACAGAGTAGAACTGGCTGTTTGATTGCGTTTGAAATTATTGATCACAAACTTATAATTGAACTTATCTTATTTGACTTCCTCAGCATGGTTTGCTGTGTCACAACCATAAGAAAATTGGGCAACTGGGTTTTCTGGCAGCGTCCACATTAATGTGATGATAACACAGCAGAGCTAGGGAAGTTATGATACCAACAAGTGCAGTTCAGACAATACAGTGTATTTAGCTTCAGCCCTGACGACTCCCGTGTTTAAGTGGTAGCTCTGCAAAACCCCCTTGATCCAACATGATTAAAATGCAGGCATCCAAGGGATCAACCCAGAATCCGATACTTCGTCCTTTCTTTTCACATCTCTCTTTCATTTACGTAGGATGCATGAGACCATTGCTTTGGTGCTATTTTCATTAATTCAAAAAATCATATAAGAAGATCACAATGTCTATTTTTTAATGAATAAGTTAATATGTACCTAAACTCCATCATTTTGGGCTTTCTGTGACTAGGTTTGTGTTTCGCGTACCAGAAATCACAAGGGCAATGGAAGCACAGGCAGAGTTAAGCAGGCAAAATCCTCCCCCATCAGATGGCACTAGGGGTAAGACAGTCTTCCCCATCCTCTTCATTAGGTGATACACAAACTTGTCATTGAGATATATTATCTGTTTATATCCAGGACTGGCTGATGAGTATATATTCGATGCTTCAATTAATGTAATTATATTCTGAAACTTTAAATCCATTGCTGTTCTTTCCTACCTCCCATCTAAAGTCAGGATGCACTGGCCACGATCACTTAGAGGTGCGGACTGCAGCTCTCTACCAGCTTGCGTTTAAGGATCCGCCGCAGCGGTCCCGCGGAGCAGCCTGCGGCCGGCGTCTCCGTCGTCAGCCAGACATTTCCTTCCCAAGGAGCCTCCGAGGTGCCTCTGCCGCACAGGTTTCTTTTTGTTGTCTCAGTTTCTGACAACAAAGAAACACACAGGCAATGCAGCCTTTAACTGCCACTCAATCTATCTTTTTATCTATTCTTAGATGTTTTCAACTAAGAAAATGTATTTTTCTTTGTGCTACATAAAATCTAGGACTTGCTTTTTAGGATGCTAAGGGTTTAGGATATTTGTACAAAAACGAAATCAAAGCACCTAGATATATAAAACAAAATTGATTATTCAATTTTTTTTTTTTTTTTTTTTTTTTGTGGCACCAGGGATTGAACTCACAACCTCGCACAGACACTTAGGCTACTGAGCCGAACTCCCGGCCCTGGTTTTTTGAGGCAGGGTCGCACTGTGTGGCTCAGGCGGGCCTTGCACGCACGTTGTAGCCTAAGCTGGCCTTGAACTCACAATGCTCCTCCTACCTCAGCCTCCCGAGTGCTGGGATTAAAGGCGTGCGCCACCACACACGGTGATTATTCAAATGTTTAAATAAAGTTCTATAAATATCCATGGTTGTAAGTACTTGAGCGAATAATAAAAATAATTAGAAAACCTCTGTCAGTATTATCAGCATTATTATCTCTTTTGAAAACAGAATTATTTCCCCAATTTTAAGTGCTACCCAGAGACTTCAAACCATGTAAATGATTTAGAGAATCAATGATTATAAAAGTGTTGTTAAATTCTTACAATGAGTTTTCTGTCCTTATGGGAAAGGGAGACAACACGAGTAACTTGACTGAATCAGCAATAAAAGGCTCCTATGCAAGAAGATCCCAGGACCAGATGACTCTGCTGCCGAGATCCGTGGAACATGTAGATAAGAACTAATACCAATTCTCCTTTAAGTGATTCTGAAAGATGCAGAAGAGGAAATAATTCTTCCGAACAGCATGATTCTGATGCCAAACTAGGTAAGGAGACAACAACGACATAGAACATTGTCAAGCACATCCTTGATGAATATACATGCAAAATCCTAGCAAACTGAAATCAAAAGTACCCACAGTGTATTAGCACACCTAATCCAAAACACAATAGAAAGATTACTCATATATTGAAGTGGAGCTCATCCCAGGGATTCAAGGATGGTTCAACATAGGCAAATCAATAAATGTCACAAAATACATCAGCTAAAATAAACTATTAGAACTAACATAGATTTATTAATGTTGCAGCATAAAATAATCAAAAAAATCAGTAGCATTGCTGTATTCTATAGTGAATTATAGGAACTAGAAATCAATTTCATTTGTAGTAGCTCTACAAATAATAGACAATAATTTACATTTACTCAGTAAACATAATCAAACATATAAAAGATCTATACAATAAGAATTGTGTAACACTGACAAAAAATTGAGGAGGGAACAGGTAAATAGAAAGATGTCCTTTGTTTGTGAAGTAGAAGAATCAGTACTGTTAAAATACCCATTCAGAGCAAAACCATCTACATAGCTAATGAAATCCCTAGCAAATACCAATGATGTTCTTCACAGAACTAGGAACAATAAATCTTAAATTTACATAGAATTGCAAAACAGTCAATCTGAAAAAGAAAAGAAGAAAAAGGAAGTTTTACTCTACTTGAATACAAAATGTACTACAAAGCTGTGTTTGGAAAGGATGGTATTGGCATAACTTATAGATCGATGGAACAGAAAAGAGAGCCAAGTACAGCCATAAATCTAGAGCCAACTGAGCTCCAAAAAGGTGCTAAAAGCATGCAGTAGGGAGAATACAATCTTCAATAAATAGTGCTGAGAATATTGGATATCCATGTGCAGAAAAATGAAACTAGATTAAAATATATTACAGACTTGAACCTTAGACTTGAAACTATGAAACTGATAGACAACATAAGAGAAATGCTTCAAGACATTGGAATGGGCAAAGTATTTTTTGGATATCACCCAGTAGCATAGTAAATGAAAGCAAATAAAGACAAATAGAAGTATAGATCAAACTGAAAAAAGCCTCCGCACAGCAAAGGAAACCATGGAGCAAAGAGACAGCAGAATGGGAGACAATATTTGAAAACTATGTACCTGAGAAGAGGTCTATAGCATACATAAGGAACACCAAAATTTCAAAAGCAAAAAGCAAAAGATTCAATTTAAAAATGGGTTACAGACTTGAATAAACATTTCTCAATTTAAGACATAGAAATGGCCAATATGGGGCTGTGGATATAAGCTACTGCCTGGTAAGCACAAGGTCCTGAGTTCAATTGCTGGTACAAAAAAGAAAGAAAGAAAGAAAGAAAGAAAGAAAGAAAGAAAGAAAGAAAGAAAGAAAGAAAGAAAGAAAGAAAGAGAAAGAACGGACCAATATGTTCATGAAAAAGTACTCTAAAGAGCTCATCAGGGAAATGAGATATCAACTTATCTCAGAAAGAATAGCTATTATCAGAAAGATTAAACATGAGTGCTGACAAGGATGTTGACAAAAGCAAAGACTTGTGTGATAGTTAATCTTGGTGTCTACTTGAATCGGAAACACATAGCAGATTAGTTCAGCATAGTTCTGGATGTGTCTGGATGATTGACTAACTGACAAAGAAAGTCCTGCCCTGGGTGTGAGTAGCGTCAATAGAGTTATAGCCTGGATGGAATAAAAGGGGGAAGGAGAAGGAAGGCTCGCTTCTGCTTCTCCAGAGGACTCCAGTCTTTGCTGTCACCTTTGGAAGTCATATCCAGACTTCCAGCTCAGACCCTTCAGCTTCCTATGCAGACCCTTTGGCTTCCCAGTTGGGACCCTGTGGTGTGCTCCAGGACTCCGGTTTTAACTGGATCCTCTACAATTCAGGGCACAGGGGGCCCTTCCGCCTTCTTCTGCCTTTGACTCTGTCAGGGTAGCCATTATAAATCTACCTTGTAAATCATATATACAAATCTTCTCTAGTGATCCCTAAATCTGTAACCAATACTGATTTTGGTACCAAGAGTGACTCTAGAGAAGCAGAATTGTAAGAATGAATTTCCTTAATGCCATTAGTGGTTCCTAGACTTTTCTCTCTAATTTGATGAGACCCAAAGTTGCAGTGGTCTTTCTTCCTGATCACGTGTAGAGTACCAATTGTCTAGGGTGTGAATTGTTCAAAGTAATAGCCACTGAGGATCCATTTGCTTATTCTACTTCACCAGTTGTAAGATGAACAGGCTTTGGTGACTCTACGTACAGCACTTTGAAATATTTTTGGCAGAGGGAAATATAATGATGCTGGCTGGCTGTTCCTAGTATCTCTAGACAAAAGAGTAGATGATAATCATGAGATTCAGACATGCATACAAAATATAAATTCTTTTAAATGTGAAGACAAAATAATAAGGTAAGTAAGAGCCAAAACGATTCAAATTTACTGGAGTGTGTCCTGAAAGAGAATCTTCTCTCCTTTAGCTGCAGGGCTGAGATTGCAGAAACCCAAACTCAAATCTTGATCATTCAATTGGCTGAAATACAATGTGAGTTCAATGCTCAGCCTTGAAAGGCGAAAGTGAGGGCACTGACTCAAAAATAATTAGATGGAGATATTTGGGAGGGTCTTGATGAGGCTAGGGAATTTGAACTCCTAAATCCTGCTGAGATTATTCTGCCTGAGGAAGAGACTCCCCATCCTCAGTGACAGAGTCATCCTGCACACTACCTGCTGTAGTGTTGGTCTCTGTTCTTCCCCCTGAGGATACTAATGCCATGTTGGTGAAGTGTAATAATTCTGACACGCCTTCGGACCCGCCTCCACCACCCATGTTTGCCTCTAAACCTATAACCAGGCGCAAATCTCGGAAGACTCCTAAGGATGAGATACATAGTGTAATTCTTGAGCATGTCCACTCTTCTCCCAAAGAAATTCTTGAGTTTGCTAATTCTTAAAGGTTTGAGGAACAAATATAGGAATGCATTTTAAGAGTGTGGGATATTGGTGGTGAAAAGATATGCATAGATCAAGCTGTAGAGATTCTGAATTTTAATGTTGCTGCATGTGGAGTTTTAAAAAAAGATGTTAATAGCTTATTTGGCAGAAGTAGAGATCTAAAGATGGCCTGCTGTGCGTGAGCTAGAGAGGCCTAGTATTTGGTTTACTGTTGATGAGGGGAATTCTGGAGTATATTTGTCATAATAAACCTGCTTTTCCACACTGGAATGGTCTGGAAAATGTACCCTTTTCTAACCCCTTGAGAAACAGACTCATGAGGGAAGCACTAACATCCCTCAAGAGCTCTGTCACTGCTTTGCTCCTATGTCAGATCCTGTGGCAGGGATGAGAGTCACTCATCTGGGAAACTTAAAGGTGATGATGGTTTTAATTGGAACCTACAGTGGCAGGGACCAACTGGCAGCTTTCAGTCACCAAAGACAAGGTAAACATACTTACTATAATGGATAGTGGAAGAAAATCAATGATTGGACTGGTCTGACACATGTAGACCCATGGCAGTGGCTGATTAGTGAAGAGTGAAATAGATAGGAAGCCTACTAATATTTTACTAGGTTTACATAAAAGGGAAAATTTTAAGGGCAAATGATGCCTGCATCAAATTGTAGTAACAGAAAGTCATAGGTGCTCAGCCAATTCTCAGATCTGAGCCAGTTTACAGACTCAGAATCCCTTGAAAGAAGGGGAGGTCAGGTCCTCTTGGGGGAAGGATCCTGGTGTACCACCAAAAATTTATACATTCCTGTCCTTCCCCAAAGGGACCTAAAACCTTTCACTTGGGAAACTGTGTACTGGTGAAAGGGAGAAAGTCAGAAATGTCCAGGACCACTAGACACTGGTTCTGAACTAATGCTGATTCCAGGAATCCAAAATGTCACTACAGCCCTCCAGTAAGAGCAGTAGCCTGGGGACAAGCAGCAGCCTGACTGACAAGCCCAAGGTCCTGAGTTGGACTCCTGCTACAAAAAAAAAAAAAAAAAAAGAAAAAAAGGTTCATGGCCTATAAAGGTCCCGTCGTCAGTGGAGTTTTCGCAAAGGTGAGATTCACAGTGGGTCAGTCCCCAAATCCATCCTATTATTTCCATAGTGTATAATTGGGATTAGATATACTTAGTATGTGGCAGAATCCTCACATTGTCTCCCTAACGAAACGTGTGAGAGCTATTATAGTTGGAAAAGCCAAATGGAAGTTATTAGAGTTACCTTTATGTGGTGCCTTGGTTACTTTTCCCTCGTTGTTGAGACAAAATACACATGTGAAAGCATTTTACTTGGTAATTTCTTGGTAATAAAATATTAAAACAATAGTTGCTAAGGCTCCTACGCAGTGCTTTTACTTTCCTTAAACCTTAATAAAAATAATAGGTCCTGTCTTGTTTCTCATGAATTTATTATTGATTAGAATGGTAAAAAGTCAATAATAACTAATATTACTATATAGTTCATGTGACTAGCACTGTATAGGTATCCTATTTGCTGTTAAGAAGAGAATCTTAGAAAAGAATGAGAATAAAAAGAACTCAAAAAATAAAAAATACAATTTAAATGTAAAATTGACTCGCAATCACCTATTTATTTTATTTTATTTTTTGTAGCACTAGGAATTGTAGCCAGTCTTTACACTGAGGTAGTTTCTCAACCCTTGTTTTGTTTTGAGACAGAGTCTCATTAAGTCACTAACCTTCCCAGGCTGAGCTGTCTCACGATCTCACGCCTCCACTTCCCAGAGCATTTGGGGTAACAAGTGCGTGCTTCCCCACCCAGCTTTTATTTGAAACAGTGTAAATCCAATCAGCCCTCCATTTGCTCTGTAGTATATCACGGTAAAAATTACTATGAAAGCTAGCAAGGTGATCTTAGCAGTCAACTGGAAATTTAAGATTCTTTCATTGCCTTAACCCTTTTGCCAGTTATTCATGCATACAAAAATGTAAAAATAAAAATATTTTAATACCATTTGCTGTTATTTTAAAATTAAGAATACTTTAATTCAGGTGTTTTACATCTTTGTCAAAATACAAGTCAATAGTACTTTGAATACCTATTGAATAGTGTTGAGTTCCTTGCTACACAGCTTATAATATGGAGGGAAGAATTTTTCTGAGGCTTACGAGTGGCCATTTTATTTTTTAAATCTGGATCTATAAGTGTGCAAGATAGACAGCTATACTACTAATTCTCTGTTAGCTCATCAAAAAGAATAATTAATTTGTGCTGTCTTTCTTTGTTTGTCTGATCGTTTTTTATACCTAGATCTTTTAACTTGAACAACTACTTCAAAGATAACAATATGGAATATATTAACTAGTGTTGATTTCTCACTGTTTTTTTTTAAATTCTGTAATATTTCTAGCCTTCTTTCTGTTTTGCTTTTTAAAATAAAAAAAAATCTGGATCTATTGTCAGGATTTTATCCTTTCCTCTTTCAAAGTCGTGAAGTACTCTGAGAATTCACTTAATGCTGACAGTTTTTGCCTGTCTCACTCCTGAGTCACCATCCTTTCCTTCACAGCCATTTTCTTTCATTGTCTTTGTCAGTTCCTCTGGATGCTTCTCTAGCATCTCTCAAATCGTTGCAGAGTCAGTCAGCTATTTCCTCTACTCTTTCATTTACGTTTGACTTGAATTCTACAATTTTAGGATGCAGTAAATTTCTGCTGTGCTTCATGGATATTGCTCCCTGTGAACTTCCTGCTTTGAGCTCACATATTTTCTACTGCATGCTTTATGTCGTATTTTCTCAAAAATTGAAGTAAAACATTAAGTGATCCTCTACTGTAGCACTGACAGTAAGCCTGTCTGCAATAAAGGGCTGAAAGAATCTGAGTGCTCTCAGGTCCACTGGCTGATTATAAAGTTGCACTTAGTAGTAAAAATTAAATGTTCATGCAAGTCCCTGGATGCCCTGTAACATTAGCCAACCATAGTACTCAAAAAGGTAAATATTTTGCTTGCTGTCTCTTTCCAGCTCTGGAGACGACCTGATACACGTAGGCACTGTACCGTCTGTTTGTGAGCCGGGTAAAAGGTGCACTGCAACCTATATACAAAAGCTTTCACAAGGAATGTGATTGGCCACTCACCACTGTGCACGTTTATGATTTAAGAGCAAGAAGCAATAGTTATACTTAGCAAAATTACAGTTAATACACCATGGTAGCTGAAATTTGTATTGTGTTTTGGAGGATGGATATTTAACTAAATGGTCTTAGGTGAAACATGCACATTGAACTATGCAAAATAAAGATGATCTGCACTCTTAACTGTTATTTATTATTTCCTAAATTAAGCATCTTTATTAATTGTTGAAACTAATGTTCCTGCTACCATCATTGGAAAAGTGATTATTTGACTTTTTTCCCAGCAGAAGGAACAGGAATAGCAAAAATGTGATAAAGAGTGAACAATGGTGTTTTCCTGGAGGAAAATAACTACGGCTCGCTCATAGGTTTTCACCAGTACTGAATTGTGCTTGTGTGGCAGAAACCATAAATGAATGAATGGATGGATGAATGAGAATTAATTACTTCTGGTTTGTGTAACCAATCAATAGGCTATTTCACTGAATGAATTTAATTTAATGAATATAATTTTCATTTTAATTTCAAATTATAGGCACACGAAGTCTACAGTCACATTCATGTTACAAAACTTTTCCAGGAACTGAAACCCCTTAGGTCTGAGGAAAGACATGTGTATCTGTGAACCCATTTCTCCTTCCTGTGTCTCAGTAAAGCATTTTATTTTTTCCCTTTACCTAATTGTGCAAGTTGACAGGAGCTTGTGTATGTTTATTCTAGCATTACAATGTTTTTGAGGTAGTGATTGATATGCCTTTCTTTTTTCTCTAGGAATGAGAAAATTTTATTGAGACTTTATTATCTTTTGTATCCCACTTTAAAAGTTGCAGATGACCATACCTAATTGATGAAAAATAATGAAGCATAACTTCTGGAAACCAAAATGCCATAGTAGGTAAAACCTTTCTTCTGAGGAGCATATGAATTAATATGAATTATATGCTGTGTACAATCAGCAGGTACGAGCAGACACAGTAGTGTTTCACATTAAATAAAAAGCAGTCTGATTCATTTCACAGCCTTGAAGTTAATGTTGTTTTCAGTGTTAGTGGATGGACAGCAAGGAGATAGATTTTTGAAAGTGAGCATTACTTCCTCAGTACTGCTTAATGTCAGCTGATGTCTTACACTAAATTTATCTTTCTTTTTATATGTATAGCCACCTGTGCATACATTTAAATATGTAAATATATATTATATATGAAATGATATGCATAGCATAAACTTTACATGTGTGTCTGTTATTTTTATTTTTTTATTTTTATTTTTTTTTTTTTGCGGCACTGGGGATTGAACTCACAACCTTGCGCTTGCCAGGGCAGGCGCTTAAGCCACTGAGCCAAACTCCCCAGGCCGTGTCTGTTATTTTTAAATCAAATAATATTGATCAAATAAAAAAGTTAATCACTATATAGCCTATAATGTAAAACTTCAAAAACTGCCTACTTATCTTTATATTTTTGTACATATCAATCTTAACGTGTTAAACTAAAAAATTAGTCCAAATGGATTCAGCAGCTCCTCTGGGTTTTTTGTCTCTAGTTTCCATTAGATCAATAAAAGAAATCAAAGTAGAACACAAAACAAACAATAATTTTTACATTTCCCATAGGCGATTAACACACTAAAGAAAACTGGGAAATAATCATCATAACTTTTATAAAGGAGCAACCATTTTTCACTGCATTGATATTTTTCTGAATTAAACATGCTTGAACCTCAAAATTCTACAGAGGAAAGCATTTTTATACTCAGAGATTTCTTTAAATGGTGAATTCTTATAACAATTCTTACTGAATTCAAAATTTCCCATCTATGACTGAAGTCTCAATATATCTGAGTTCTTATTTAAACTTGGTTTTGCATAAAATGTACAGTTGAAGTGATGAAGCGGTTGAAGCGATGGAGAAGAAAAAGATGAAAGCAATGGCTGGAATTAAGTCCGCTAAGGTAAGGTGTTGACCCTGTATCTCCAACATCCAGGAAGGATGAACATTTATGCTCCCACTAGGAGAGGAGGTCCGAGAGCCCCCGGATGCAAAAACAGGATGACCCTGCAGACCCTAATGGAGAGTCTTGCTCGGTGGTAAGGACTCCTTGCCATTTCTCTCTGATGATACATCCTTGAGTTCTCCACTCCTCACCCATTTCAGTGTCTTTTTTTTTTAAAGAAAAAGAAAAAAAGGTATAAATCAAGAATAAAAAGAAAGAAAAAAGCATAGAAGAGAGTTGAGGAGAGTGGAAAAGAAAGGAAAACCACGTGCCTACCCAAATGACAATGTCTATACTGAAGTAACTTGCACAAAGTCTTTCTTAGAAGCCTAACATGAACCAAAATTAAAATATCCTTAATATTTTCTTTTTGGACTTTCTGCTAGTGTGCCTGAATTCATGTATTTTTTGGTTACATACATTTTTACTCCATAGAAGAACTAAATAAAGTCTTGTAAGACACATCTGTGATTGCAAGTGCTTTGTCTATTTAGTTACTTTTTGTCTGAAGTCATAGATATATTCAGTTATTGCAACTGTGTTTTATTCATTAATATTTCATGTTCAGTTACAGTGACACTCAAATTTCACCATACACTTTTAAAACTATAGACAGTCATAAAATAGCACCTATTTGGAAAAGATAAAATAGTTCCTGCACTAAGCGCCACCTGGTAAGTGTCATTTCCATAACTTGCAAATCCTATAATCTCAATTCACATCCAACAGTTCCCTGAATTTCTCATCAGAAAATCATTAGCAGAGAAGTGGAGAGGGATCTCAGAATCATGCACACTGAACTGTTTTCACAAAACGTGCTAGAAGACGTTTACGAGTTTACCCTGAAGCATTATCAAAGAATTGATACTTAACTAGATTTGTCAAGAAAAATGAATAAAGTACATTTTGTTACATGGTCGGTCTGTATTTTTAATCATGTTTGCTGGCTTGTTCCCAAATTCACAAAAGTCAGTAATTAGCAGAATGTTGTCATTTATGTAGACTTGGCCTGGCCTTCTATATTTTTAATATAAAATGTAGCCTACAATTTCATGGGTATTTCAATATTTAAAACGCAAATTTAAGCAATTATTTGTTTATGGGAAAATCTTTTTATCTTTTGCATTATAAGATATGCTAATAGAACACGTGCTTATAGTACTTAAGGGAAAACAAGCTATTTCAAAAATAAGTTATCTGATTTTTAGTATAAAATGTTTAAATCTAAAATATAATTTAAAATAGTCAAAGATAAAACATGAGAAAATATGAAATCTAACTGGCTAAATTCATTAAGATGCAAATAACTCAATATATAAACAGGTGGAAGAATTTCCAAATATAATTAGACCTTGAACTTGAAAAGATGGTGTATCTCATTACAATTTTAAAATGCAAAACAAAAAACCAATTATACATTACCATCCACCTAAACAAAGTCTTTAAATATATTCAGTTTAGGTGAGAGTGTGAAGAAACAGATGTTGATAATGGAAGTATAAAATCATACACTTTTATTAAAGAAATATTTGGGAAAATACAAAGGGTAAAGAACCTCTATGCGTTCTCAAAGAGTAAGCAAGCTTCTGTACATGTAATACACATAGAACAAAAGCACATTTGTGACTTTTTATGTTTTTGTTTACCTCGATAAAGATACATTTTCTAAACAATTTCTTTATATTTTGATCATTGCAGTAGGAGTATAAATTTTGTTGCACTGGGCAAGAATTTTTAAAAAATGAATTCAAGTTCCAAACAAAATCATAGATCAAAAGCCTTGTAATAGAAAATGTTATTTTATAGGGTCTGAAATATCTGTAAATTATATTACTATATATCGATAGTAGCCCATTCCACAAGAAATCCACTGGGAGTCACATGAAACTCTACTTTTTGAAGGGGAGGACAAAATTTAAAGAAAGTAAGTTGTACTTTAAGTTTAAAAAATAGTTTTCTGTCTCACAGTCTAAATAAGTTGCTCACTTCATGAAAATAAAAACTACTACAGGTAATGATGACAAGTTTCTTACACCACCAATACTTTATGAAGAAAATGGATCTTAATCACTTTTGTTCTAGTCTAAAGTTCAAAATGGCAAAATAAGAGTGGACTTTTTGTCTGCAATGCTACGAATGATCTCATATTTACATATTTTATTTTGCTATTTTAAAATTATGTAACATGGACATGCAACATTTACACAAAACTCAAGATTACATCAATACCTAACCACCAAGAGAAATACTGCTGAGAACCCTTAATGCCAAGAGAGCAGTCCTTCACGGCTAGTCCCTTACACTGCGGCATGAACAGCGGGTAAACTCAAACTTCATAACCTCAAATGACAAACGTAAAACCACTGCACAATCAGGCGTATTGTAAAGGAATGTAATTAGACCTAATTACATCCCAGACTTATTTTCCCTAATTTTTCACTCCCTTGCTACTCTTGTATATTGATTATACCACATAATCACATCGTCTTTTAATTAGTCTCTAGTGTTTCACTGATGTATATGTCTCTTCCTAATATTACTGTGAGGCTTTTAAAAAAAAACCTGCCTTCTCCATATTCCTTAGTGTAATTGACAGTCATGAAAGGCTTCTTTAATGAAAACATAGTGAAGCAGAAACAGTTCAGTGCCGAGTGTTAAATCAATTAATTACACAAGAGAAACATGATAGGGAAGGTGAGATTCTGGTTGGCAATTGGATAGTAGTAACGGTTGTGTAGGTGTGAACCAAGGACCATTGTTCCAATATATTAAGAAACATAATAGGGAAGGTGAGATTCTGGTTGGCAATTGGATAGTAGTAACGGGTGTGTAGGTGTGAACCAAGGACTACTGTTCCAATATATTAAGAAAAATAATAGGGAAGGTGAGATTCTGGTTGGCAATTGGGTAGTAATAATGGTTGTGTAGGTGTGAACCAAGGACTACTGTTCCAATATATTAAGAAACATAATAGGGAAGGTGAGATTCAGGTTGGCAATTGGGTAGTAGTAATGGTTGTGTAGGTGTGAACCAAGGACTACTGTTCCAATATATTAAGAAACATAATAGGTCCCAGCACTCGGGAGGCTGAGGTAGGCGGAGCGTTGTGAGTTCGAGGCCGGCTTGGGCTACAATGCGAGCGTAAGGCTGGCCTGAGCTACATAGTGCGACCCTGCCTCAAAAAACCAGGGCTGGGAGTTTGGCTCAGTGCCTTAAGCACCTGCCCTGGCAGGCGCGAGGTTGTGAGTTCAATCCCCGGTGCCGCAAAAAAAAAAAAAAAAAAAAAAAAAGAAACATAATAGGGAAGGTGAGATTCTGGTTGGCAATTGGATAGTAGTAATGGTTGTGTAGGTGTGAACTAAGGACTACTGTTCCAATATATTAAGAAACATAATAGGGAAGGTGAGATTCTGGTTGGCAATTGGATAGTAGTAACAGGCGTGTAGGTG
>RJWM01004596.1:0-48433 GCA_004363535.1 Dasyprocta punctata | reverse complement strand
TGTTCTAATATATTAAGAAACATAACAGGGAAGGTGAGATTCTGGTTGGCAATTGGATAGTAGTAACAGGCGTGTAGGTGTGAACCAAGGACTACTGTTCCAATATATTAAGTGGGAAGTGAGGGACAGCCACACTAGAATAACTGTGAATTAATTTCATGCATCCAGTCATGGTGGGGTGGTGTCAAACAGTGCCGAGTGTTCACATATTTCATTTTCAAATATTACATAAAATTTTCATAATAAAATACAAAATTACATGAGATTCTCTTACTGAAAGGATAGATTTATAATAGGTAGAGTTTTACAGTTACTCTTGTATGTATTTTTTCATGATAATTTTTCTCTATCACAAAAACAAAGGTAAATTTTCAAAATCACTCTTTAATTTTTAAATCAGTGACAAAATTTCATGTCATTGTTATAGGCAGCTGAGTTAGATAGAAATATTATAGGCAGTCAGACAGGGCTGGGCCCTTGAGGGAGCCAGTGCAGAGGACCCGAAGTCTTGTGATCTTGGAGGAGACAGGCACCTCCTGCTGTGGACCAGATCTCAAGACGAAAGGCAAAACAAATACAACAATATCCCAAGTATAAACATCAGGGAGTGATATTCTAAATATGTATGGATCACCTTGAGGAAGCCAGGAGTCGCCATCCCAAACCCTTACAGAGAGAGTCACTGCTCTTTGATCATGCCCATTTGCTATGTGACTCGCTTTCTCATTTGTCCCTGATTTGGTCGATTTTACCTGAACAATTAATCTTATCGATTGACCATAGTTCTGTCCCACCTCATGCCTGCCTGCCTTGTGAGTTCCCATATTTTCTCCATCTTGGACCCGTCTCACCTCCTGGTTTTGCTCTATAAAATTCCCTAGAAAAGACAGTATTTGACAACCAACTCAGGACTCTGTCTCTCTCCCAGACAAAAGCTTTCTTCTTCTCAGTAAATATATTCTGCTCTTCACGTCCATTGTTCCTAAAATTCATTCTTCAATTTTAGAGAACATGAACTCATACTGGACATCTAGTAGGTTGGAAGTTTCACTCCCCTGTATCATTATGACATTGAACATAGATTTAAAAAATATTGAAATCAAGTTCCACATAAAATCAGTTGTACATCTTAAACACTGTGATAACTGTTATTCCATAGAAAATAATGAAATGTGATCATGATATAAAGATTTCTACCCTAATATAACTTTGAAATTTTAATATTCACAATACAATTTGACCATGTCTCATAAATGTAAGTTCCACATATCTGGAAAATTATATTATTTCTAAATCTCAATTATTATACCTAGCTAAAAGCATTTATTCATATTGAGGGCTTATTCCATTTCAAGATTAAAATTTTAACAGATACTTTTTGCAACAGCTAAAGTATATCATTAGTATCTTCTAGTCCTTCAGTAACATTCTTGAAAAACCATATTTTAGTCAACTATTTCACCCAGTCAATTATAGCTATTGGGTAATGGAATTTGCAATGTAATTCTTTCTGGGTCATTTGCAGACTGTGAGAAAAGGGAACAAAACCTCACCAAGATGCAAGTCCCCACTGCAAACCAGTGCCATGCACAGGGGAACAGTCAGACCCCAGTCCCTTCTGCTGACAAACAAGGAGAGCCATTTCTCATGCCCCACTCGCCCCCCACCCCCGTAAGCCACTGGCAGATCTGGAGAAACACAGGCTGCGATGATAGCTTTTGAGTTGAATGCAAATTGATGCTTGTGGTGTTTTGGTGTTTCACCAACCTTGTAGGTCGAAGGCCAGTGGTCTGATCATCCATTCAGAGGATAGTGGTATACAGTGTGGCAACTAGGGGGGATCTCCTTCTGAGGGTGGTGGCCATTCTTAATTCACTATTGTCTTGTTTTGAAGTCCTGTATCATTTTCATTGTTTTGTTGGGTTGGGTTTTATTCTCTTTTGTTTTGTTTGATTTTGTTATATCTGATGGCATGAGCAGCTGTTTCAAGGATAGCAAGATATATTATGGTAGCCATTTTGGATTTACTATTGTCTTGTTTTGAAACTCTTCATCACATTCATTGTTTTGTTTTTATTGTTTCTATTCTGTTCTGTTTGATTTTTACCATGTCTGAAGGTATCTGAGCTATTCTGAAGCCAACAAGAGGCATTATGGTAACTATTGTTGATTTTGTAATGTTTTGAAGTCCTGTATCACTTACACTGGTTTGCTTTGATTGGTTTTATTCTGTATTATTTTCCTCGGTTTTATCCTCTTTAAAATAAAAGAACATTTTTTTCAGTATGTAATCAGCAATTTCTTTCTGTATATAATCAGTAAATTTCTGAAGTTATTTAAAATTGTAAATGCATTTCCTTTCGTCTGTGAAAGCTGATACGATTCTTTTGCCATTTAGGAAAATGACTAAGACAGCGCGAGTGCAGACTGTTACCTTGGTGTGGATCGTGACTCGTCTTTGTGTCTCATATCCACAAACGCACAGCGTTTACTGAGTGTTGGCCACTACTGCATGTCCAGCGCTTTCATTTTGCATAGTGAACATAAAACCTAAGTATTACTGTCACCCTATGGATAAGGAAATGGAGACAGAGAGGAAATGCAGCTAAGGCTTTAAAAGCATGTCTAAGCTTTATTATAGTTTGGGTATGTTTGGCATCCCCGACCCTAATCCCAGAGCTACAGACCTGTATGGATTGGATCTGTGGCCTGTTAGGAACTAGAGCACACTGCAGGAAGAGCGTGGTGGGCAAGGAAGACAGGCTGGACCTCTGCGCACCTTACTACCCGACTACATGAGCTCAGACTCTCGTCAGATCTGTGTGACCAGATTCCCAGAGCAGCTCCAGTCCTGCTGTGAACTGCACACATGGGTGACCTCAGCGGCACACTCCTCACGAGGATCCAATGCCTGACGACTGGAGGGGATGCTGGAACATGATGAAAATACTGATTAACATGATTGCAGAGGCTTGACTGGAAAGCACTTGAATCACCCCCAAAACAAACCTCTGTCTGTGGAAAACTTGCCTTTCACCAAACTGGTCCCTGGTGCCCCAACTGCTGGGGCTGCTGGTCTCGAAGACACTTGCACAGAAACTTGGTCCCTACTGTGGCTGTGTTGGGGTTGTAAAATTTTTGGAAAGTGGGATATAGTGGCAGCTGGTTGTGCCATTGAGGTGCCCCCCACCGAGGTCCTCTCTACAACCCCGTTAGTCCCCATGAGAGAGCCTGGTTGGTTTCTATAAGAGCAGATTGATAGGACAAAAGTAGGTCTGGCTCCTAAGTCGTTCTTGATTCTCATCTCACCGTCTGGCGCTCTCTCTCTTGCCTGTGTTCAGGCCGTGGAGCGGGCGCTATGTGGGGATGGAGCCACAGGCTCAGTGCTGGGCTGCCCAGGCTCCAACTCGGCCTCCAGAGCTGCGAGTTACTCACAGGTGTTTTCTTTATACGCTATTCGGTGTCAGGATTCGGTAGCTCCTGATTTTCCATTCTTAACAGCATAAAAGTGGTTTCTCTGTAAATTATGGCAACATATTTAATTGAATTGTAGTAAATATAGCTGAATGTAATTCTTCAGAGAAGTTATCTGTGTATATAAAGCCAGAAGAATCTCAACTTCACTTCTGCTAAATATACCCACTTTTTGTTGTCTCTGTGAAAACCACTATATATATATATATATATATATATTTATATATATATAGTGAGACATCTAAGCAAAAGAAACTAGAAATCAACTGTGAGAGAAACTATGAAAATATACAAACATAAGGTTATTAAATAATTCACTTTTGAAAGATCACTGATTTTGAATGATCACTTTTGAATGGTCACTGAAAAAATCATGGGGAGGCTGAAAAAATTCATAAAATCAAATGAAAATGGAACCAAAATATCCCAGAATCTACGGGACACAGTGAGGCATTTCTAAGAAGGAAATTTATAGCTCTAAATGGTTGTGTTAGAAAATGAGAGCAATCTCACATAAATAACTCAATGATGTATCTCAGATTATTAGAAAAAACAAGACCAAATCAAACTCCTAATCAGTGAGAGGAGAAGATAATAAATACCGGAGCTGAAGTTAATGAATGAAAGACTAAATGGGCAGTTCAAAGGCAAAGTGAGTCAAACAGCTGGTTCTTTAAAGAGATAAACAGGATTGACAAACTTTTACCTAAACTAGCCAAAAGAAAAAAGGAGAGGACCCAAATTAATGAAATCAGAGATGAAAGGAGCAATAATAAGACAGATACTACTAAAATCCAGAGGATGATTAGGGACTACTTTAAAAACTTTTATATCAAGAAATTGGAAGATCTAGAAGAAATGGATAAATTTTTAGACAAGTAGATCATACCATAATTAAGGCAATAGTATATATCAATTTAAATAGTTAAATAACAGTGAGATTGAAACAATACTAAGAAAGTCTCCCAGCAAAGAAAAAACTCAGAATCAGACAAATTCACTAAAGAATACTGCAAGATTATTCTTTCTAAACATAGATTTAAAAATTCTCAATAAAATTCTTGCGAACAAAGTTCTGCAATACATTAAAAAGATCATATACCATGAGCAAGTTAGTTTAATTCCAGGGATGCGAGAGTTATTCAGTATACATAAGCCGACAAATGAAATACAGCACACAACTAGAATTAAAGGTAAAAGCAACATGATAAGCTTGGTAGATGCAGAGAAAGGTTTACCCAAAATCCAAAACCCTCTCACGATAAAATCCCTAAAGAAACTAGTCATAAAATAATCTTACTTTAATATAATAATGACTAAGTATGACAAACCCAAAGCCAATATCATACTGAATGGGGAAAACTGAAAGCCTTTTGCTTAAATCAGGAATGACATAAAGATGCACATTTACATCACTTTGTTCAAGATAATACCTAAATTTTAGCTAGAAAAATTAAGCAACAAAGAAATACAAGCAGTAAAATTTGGTAAGGAAGAAGGCAAATGATCACTATTTGCAGCTAATATGATCTTATATTAAGAAGATTGTAAAAAATCCTCCAGAAGACTCTTGAATCTTAAAAATTCAGCAAAGCAACAAGATACAAAGCCAACATACAACAATTAAGAACTTTACTCTGTCTCAATAATGAACCCAGAAAGAAAGAAATCAAGAAAACAATTTCATTCACAATACCTTCAAGGACCATACCTAGGGATTAACTTAACCAAGGTGTTGAAAGACCTCTACAGTGAAAATTGCAGAACACTGAAGAAAGAAAACGGAGACACTAGAAGATGGAAATATCTCCTGTGTTTATTGATTGGCAGAAATAACAATGTTAAAATGATCAAATTATCAGAAGGAATCTACAGATTCAATGCAACTCCCATCAAATCACCAATGACATTCTTCAATAAAAATAAAAAATATTCTAAAATTTATATGGAATAAAAAAAGACCCAAAATACCCAAAGTAATCCTGAGAAGGAAGTATAATGGTAAAGGCATCACAATAGCAGATTTCAACAGATAACACAAAGCCACAGTAACAAAAGCGATTCGTTAGTGATATCTAAACTAGAGTAGAGGACACAAAAAGCAACCCACACAATTACAGCCATCTGATTTTTGACAGTAACATCAAAAACATACATTGGAAAAAAGGCAACCACTTTAACAAGTGGGTATGGGAAAAGTAGATACCCAGATGTAGAAAGACAAAACATATTTATCTCTCACCCTGTGCAAAAAAATAAATTCGAGATGAGTAAATGAGCTAAATATAAGAGGTGAGACTGATAGAAGAAAACAGAAGAAACACAGGCACAGGTAGTATCTTCCTGAATAGGTCAGAAAACACGTGTAAAACTTGGTGAAGGAGATTGCACCAAATTAAAAACTTCTCCACAGCAAAGTAAACAGCAGAGTTAAGACAGAGTCTATAGAATGGAGAAAATTTTGTCTACTACTTTGTGACAGAGGATTAGCATTCAGAATATATAAGGAATTAAAATAATGTCCCTGAACAATTTAATCAATAAACTGGCAAATAAACTGAATAGATATTTCTTAAAAGAAGTACAAATGACCAAAAAGTTTATGAAACTATGTTGAACATATTTACTTATTAGCAAAATGCAGATGAAAACTTCATTGGAAAATACAAAGCCTGTAAATGCTACTGAGAATGTGGGGAACACGTAAACAGTATGCAAGATTGATAGAAATGCAGTGAGTATAGTCACGATGGATATCAGTCTGGAGGCTCCTCAGATCTCTTAAAATAAACCTCCCATTTGATCTAGATACACAACTTTTCCGTGTCTTTCAGTGTACTAAAGCTACCACACTGAGTGATATATGAATATCCATACTTATTGCAGCATAGCTCATAACTAAGCTATGAGAGCAATATAGATGTCAATCAACTGGTGAATGGATAAAGAAAATGATGAATATGCATGGTAGAGTATTATTTGGCCACAAAGAAGGACAAAATAATGCCATTTGCAGAAAAATTCATAGAGGTAGAGGTCATCAAGTTAAGTGAAACATACCAGATTAAGAAAGACAAAAATCACATGTTTCCTCTTATAGGTAGTCTAGAGGAAAAAAAGAGATTACTTGAAATTAAAAGGGAGACTATTGGAGAAGAGGAAGGGTATCAAGTGGGAGGGGATTCATAGTGGGATAGTGGAGGTAAAAACGATCAATGTGTGTCATGTGCATGCAAAACTATGCAAAATTGGAACACTCTACACTTTATAAGTGATATGAACAAATATAATATGTTCTGTAAAAGAAACTGGAGGTAGCTTTGTAAATATTAAAACAGACTTTAAAACAAGACAATTCATCATGGGTAAGGAAGGCCATAACACATTGATGACAGATTTAATATTCCAAAAGACGTAATAGTCCTTAACATGTATATGATTAATAACAAAGTATCAAAATACATGAGGCAAAAACTGACAGATTTATGAAGAAAATTAGAGAATTCAGTTGTCGTAGGAAATTTCAATAACTCTTTACAGGCAAAAGTCAGTAAGAATCTGGTTATATCTAACACTATCATCCATCAACTTGATGTGATGGGCATTTATAAACTACTTAATCCAATATCAACAGAATATATATTTTTTTCAAGCTCCCAAGAAGCATTCATCAAGATGGATTCCACTCTAAACTATAAGGCACAGCAAATTTAAAAGTATAGAAAAATTGCATGATTTGTGCTCTATAGTGACAAGTAATAAACAGATGGTTAGGAAATTTCAAAGTACTGCACTTGGTACTTAAGCAATACACTTCTAAATTATACAAGAGTCAAAGAAGATATGTCAAAAGAAATTTTAATGTATTGTGAACTAAATGAAAAGTTAAAAAATCAAAATTTCTGAGACACAGTGATATACGTGCTTAAAGGGAACCTTACAAGATTCAAATGCAAGTTTATCAGAAAATAAGAACGGTCCAAAATCAGTCATCTAACTTCCACATTATAAGATTAAAAAAAGAAAAACCTATTAAGTCCAAAATAAGTAGAAGAAAAGAAATAATAACAGAACAGAATCAATATATTTGAAAATCAGGAAAATTGAATAAAATGAAATGCTGATTCTTGGAGAAGATCAGTAAAATTAGTACATTTCTGGTGAACTATGAAAAAAATGCCACAGATTGATAATAGAAATGGAGAAGACAGCACTAGAAATCCCATAGATACTGAAAATATTATAAAAGGATATCGTAAACAAGTCTATACCACAAATTTTGTAACCTTCACAAAAATAACCAACTTCTCAAAAGACACGATCTGTCAAAAGTCACACACACAGCATAACAATCTGAATTGGTCAATATCTATTAAATGCATCAAATAAATAATTGTTCACTGAAATGAAAATGCCAGGTCCTGGTGAATTCTATTAAATATTTAATGGAGAAATTATATCATTTTTTGAGAAGATAGAGGCAGAGAGAATGTTTCTTAACTCATTCTGTGAGGCCTGCCTAACCATAATGCTAATATCAGAAAAAAGATATTAACAGAAAAGGCTTCAGTCCAATATCACCATGAATATTTGTGCACAATCTCTCAACAAAACATTAACACTTTTAATCCAACAATGTATAAAAAGTATTATAAACCACAATCAAGTGGATTTTGTGCTAGGTATGTAGGGGTACCTCAACATTTGAAAATAATTTTATGTATTTCACTGTATGAAATGACTAAAAAAATGACATGTCAGATCAAAAGGTACAGCAAAAGTATTTGACAAAATCCAAACTTCATTTGTAATAACAAATTACAAAGTAGGAATGGAGGAAGACTTCCAAAAGTTGATAAAAATAGGTACAAAAATTGTATTGCTAACACCATACTTAATGTTCAGTAACTCAAACTTTCCCACTAAGATTAGGAATAAAATAAAGATTTTCCTTATGCCTCGTTTTTGTATACAGTATCTGAAGTCTTAGGTAATACACAAAAGGAAATAAAATGTTCACAGCCTGCGAATGAAGAAATGAAAGTTTTCTGCTTATAGATGACCTGAATATCAATAGAATATCTGAGAGAATTCAGAAAAATCCCACAGAAACTGACTTTTGCAGGCTTTTAAGGATACAAAGATAATACAAAAAAGTCATTTTCAGGCTGGGAATGTGGTCAGAGGTAGAGCTTTTACCTTGCATGTACAACATCCTTGGTTCAAACCCCAGCACCACAAAAAAGAAAAACGAAACAAAACAAAACAAAAAGTCAATTTCCCATAGACCAGCAATGGACAAATAGAATTCAAAATAGCACCCACTGCAGTGAAATCTTTGGTATAAATCTAACATAATATTCACAAAATCTGTATGAGTAAATCTATAAACTGATGAAATGAATTAAAAGAAGAACTAAATAAATGAAAAGATATTGTTTATTCATGGATAGGAAGACTCAATATTGTCAAAATGTCATTTCTTCTCAATTTGATTAGTGTATTGAGTGCAATTAGAATAAAAATTCCCACAAATTAGTTCTTGGATAGTGAAAAAGTTTTAGACTTTATAGCTTTCAGAAAACTAACCTCAAATAGATCATGGATCCAAAGGTAAAATGCAACATATAGAATTTCTGGATGATGACACAGAGGAAAGTATACATGGTCTTGGGTTTGGTGGCAATTTTTAAGGAATAACAGTTATAATTCATGGAAGAAAATCTATTATTAAATTTTATTAAAATCAAAATTTTTCTGCATTGTGAAAAACACTGTCAAATAAAGAAAAGACAAATCACAGATTAGAAGAAAATATTTGCAAGAGAAATACTTAATAAAAATTTATCTAAAAATATGCATAAAGTACTTTGGTTTTTTTTTTTAAATTAGTACATGTTTGCAGTATACAATGTTTACATTCACTTCAGGGAAGCAGGACTGTGAACAAACCTACTAAAAAACTGGACCAAAGGCCTTAAAAAAAAGATATACAGCTTTAAAACAAGCATATGAAAAGATGCTCCCCATCCTGTGCCATCCCATGAGAGCCATGAAAATTAAAATGATAATAGGATATCACTACCCTCCTTAGGAATGCAAAGTGATAAAGGCATTTTGGAAAAGAGCTTAGTACTTTTGTTACAAAACTAAGCATTCTGTGACTATGTGATCCAGTCATCACGCTCCTTGACATTTGTCTAAAGGAGTTGAAAAAAAAAAAAAAGCCCACACAAATACTTCAAAGGATGAAACTTTATTCATAATTGACCAAACTTAGAAGCAACCAAGATGCCCTTCAAGTAGGAGAACAGATAGACTATTTTTCATTCAAATGTTGGAATACTCAGTAAAATATGAGTTATGATACAGAAAAAAGGCATGGCAGAATCTTAAATATATAAGTGAGAGAAGCCAATCTAAAAGGCTACATATTATGTGATTTCAATGACACAACATTCTGGAAAAAGTAAAACCAAGACAAGTAAAACAAGAGATGAGTAGCTGCCAGTGGTGGAGAGGACAGTGAGACAAATCGCTCACAGAAGGGCTGTAGGGCAGCAAAATTATTCTATGGGATACTGTAATGGTAGATACAAAGCAACACATATTTGTGCACGCCATAGAGTACAACGCCAAGACTGAACCTGGGTATAACCTGTGGATGTTGGGCAGTAATGATGTCCTATTCGGGCCCATAAATCGTGACAGATGCATCACTCTGATTTGGGGTGTTAATAGTGAGGGAACTATGATGTACAGAAGCAGGTGTATATAGAAAGTTGTCATCCTTCTCTCAATTTTGTTTTGAACCTAAAGCTGCTCTGAAAAAGAATTCCTTACTTAGAAAATTCCCAGACCTTATATCCTGTATGGATCAATTTATACGATTCTTTGAATGACAAAATTATAGGAATAGAGACCAGATTAGTGCTTTCTAAGAGTTAGAACAAGCAGGGACGAGAGAGAATTGAATATGCGACAAAGGGCAGCGTAATTGATCCCTTCAGTGATGAAATTACTCTGCTATTCTTAACTGTGACCTTATCAACTGAGAAGAGTGTCTTCTAGAACAGAATATTAATACAATACCCTTATTGTAATATTTTATTAGATGTTACAGTGCTATCATTAGGAAAAATTGCTAAAAGATCTCTTTATTATTTGGAAGATGTTAAGCCACATGCAATATATCTGTTATGGAAAGATAAGCTCTGAAAAATTCCACTTACGTGTGGCATCTACAATAGATAAACTCATAGAAGCAGAACAGTGTGTTCTGGGGGTTGGGGTAGCACAAATGAAGACTTGCTTAGTAGGCATAAAGTTTCAGCTATGATGCATTAATATTTTTTAGACATTTTCAGTACAACATAATGAGTATAATGAACAATTCACCACTGTTTTTTTTTTTTTTTTTTTTTTTTTTGTGGCACCGGGGATTGAACTCACAACCTTACGCCTGCCAGGGCAGACGCTTAAGGCACTGAGCCAAACTCCCAGCCCTGATTTTTTGAGGCAGGGTTGCACTATGTAGCTCAGGCCGGCCTTACGCTCGCGCTGTAGCCCGAGCCGGCCTCAAACTCACAACGCTCCGCCTA
Organism: Dasyprocta punctata; assembly: GCA_004363535.1. Lineage (NCBI taxonomy): Eukaryota > Metazoa > Chordata > Mammalia > Rodentia > Dasyproctidae > Dasyprocta > Dasyprocta punctata. Next base: position 37,358 of record RJWM01004596.1, on the reverse strand, counting down.
CCTCAGCCTCCCGAGTGCTGGGATTAGAGGCGTGCACCACCACGCCCAGCACAATTCACTATTGTGCATTTAAAATTTGTTAGGAGGGCAGTTCTCATGTTAAGTGCTCAAAAACAAAACCAAAAAAGAAGGAAGAGGAGGAAAAAGAGAAGAGGAGAGGGCAGAACATGGAGGAACATAGGAACTTTTTGTTTTTTAATCATAGTGAGGATTTCAAATATTCTAATAACTAATTGAGTTTTATTTATTGGACATATATGATATAGAAACACATGCCCATCACTTAAAAATAGCTATTCTTCTCCAGCAAGCAGGGATGGTAAACAAGCAATGATGGTGAGATAGGCTGCTAATCAAGATGAAACACACAGGAAACGTGAAGCACAAGGGATTTATCTTTTGTATTAATTCTAGAATTTCAGATTTCAAGCTATGGAAATGTAAGGAACATCTTTTGGTTTATTTTGTAGGAAAGAGAATAGGGAGTGAAGTAATTACTGTTAGGGATGCTAATTATTTATATTGCAATTATTTTTATATTTTAAAGCAAGAAATAGATAATATTCTTAAAAATGAGACAAACAAGAGTACACAAGGAAATTTCAGGGTTGTTGGATATGTCTCTTATGCTGCCTGTCATGCTGAAATCAAGTGTTTGTGGATATCTATGCAAATCAAACAGTATACTTTGAATATATGCGTTCTTTGTATGGCAATTAAACCTTAATAAAGCTGTTTTTTAGAAATGAAAAAGATATGAAGAATCAAGAATATCTTTCTGTGAAGCGTTTTGCCATCCAGTTACCTGGAGAATGTCTACACGAACTCTTACATCTCTTGCCCCTGAGAAGCTGAGCGACTGATGAGTCTTTGGATTCAAAGGTTGCACATTCTGCAGCTGGGAATATTGTTCCTATCCCTATACATCATGCGACCCTGAAGATACCAAGTTTTCAGGGAACTCAGATTAAGAGAATATCTAGCAAATCAAGTCTGCAGGGCAAGCTGCTTTGATTCTCTATGATTCAACAGGCACAGTGATGTTAGCGTTATCTGCGAGTGAAGACCTTATAGTTAAATGGGGAAAGTCTCAATAGACAATTTCAATGCAGACCTTTATGATTCTATAGATATTCCAAGTTGTCTATTTGAAAAAGACCTCTTGTTGAGAACTAGAAGAAAGGGAGGAATTAGAAGTCAATTAAATAATGCAGTTTCTTTTTTAAATATAAAATGCTTAAAATTGTTTCAGAAAATTCAGGTTAAGTTCAAAGATCTAGGATAAGAAATTTTGAGGGAAAGATATATGCATGGGCCTGAGGAATTGCCACCCAAAAGCAATAAATTGCTGTGTTCTGAAAGATTTCTACCACAGAGGAAACTCCCCAACTGGGTAGACAGCATGAGCTATCTCATGAATATGAACCAACTTTATTGCACTCTTGGGAGGCTATGCAGAAAATCTTCAACTGAAATTGAAGCTGCAATGATCCTTGCTCATTGTGGGCTACTTACGCTTGTGTGTACCAAAAGAAAAGAATCCATACATGGTGGGAAGCAAATAATCCACTCTGACCCTCACAACAAACTATCATTACTTACATAGATTGGGGTTAGGGAGGAGGATGTTTGGGACCAATGGGATTTCCTAGACCCTTTGTTCCAGGGATGAAGGTGATCAGGCAGTTAAAATAGCCAGACAACAGCATGGCAACTAAGAGCTCAAGCTAAGACTGCATACTCAAAAGGGAATTTAGATAAGTAGTGGAGAAATAGCTGGATGTGTGTAGTAATCCCAGCACTTCGGGAGGATGAAGCAGGAGGATGGCGAGTTTGAGCTCAGTCCAGATAACTCAGTGACTTAACGAGATTCTGCTTCAAAGTAAAAAAAATCAAAGTGGGGAATAACTTAGCTTAGGGTGAAGCCCTGTGTTCAATCACCTACACCACACACAAACAGACAAAAACGTGGAGATGTGGAATTTCAATTACATTTCTCAGGGACCTGATGAAGTGGTGAGAATTGCAACTTATATCAATAAACATAGTTTATTGAGACTGCCAAGACAACAGCTTGTCTGAAACGGACTCTCGAATTAAATAAAATTGTCGAGTGTTACAAAGGCTGGCCTTTATTCATAACCCCATACACATTTTTTCTACTTTTGTGGAAGTCAGTTTCATATGCATTCTTACCGGCATCCCATAATTATGACTTGGTCTCACCTGGCCAGTGGACTCACTTCTGTCCTATTCTTGCACACTTCTAGCACCTGCGCCAAGATTGGACATCACAGTTGAACACACCTAGAGGACGAGTTCAGAACTTGTGAACGTGAAGCCCAGAAGTCTGCAGGACTTAAACCCCTGCAGAGCAAACCTTTGATGTAAATGTTCTCGCCTTTCTCCCTGCACAGGGAATCACGACTTCCTCAAGGCACTGATCAAGCAGGCATTCAAGATGGCAAGAGGCTTTGACAGCCGGTTTCTCCCCAAGCCAGCTGTAGGGAGCGTGCTGGGACTGTGGCTAGGGTGCCCACGCCCCGCCTTGGTCTCCTTACTCCTTCTGCCGCTCAGTGGGCTTGGACCACTTGCTCAGCATCCTTCCTGGCTATCTAGTGGCCATTCTCCTCCACTCCATTCCAACATGATTGCAGCTTGCTGGTCTGCCCACAATTCCTCCCCTGCTCCAGCCACTTCAAAAGCAACAACCTTTTTGAAGACGGGAGGACGCATTCTGGGGAGGCCAAGATCAGGAAAGGAGGGCTCTGGGGCCCTTATCTGAATTCCCAATATTCACAGCAAGCCTTACATTAGGATTCCGTAGTTTCAACTCTCACCCTCACTGAAGTAGGTTTGCAAGTTGCTACATAAGCAGCGCTGAAGCATGTCTCTGCGGACCCCTCCTGTGTACTGGCCCCACTACAATAGCCTCTGTCACTCTCACGTTCCTGTGAACTGGCTTGTACTTTATTTTTTGGGTAGTGTGGACAGAGTAGTTGCCTTCCACAGAAGAATGAATAGACACTCAGGGCAGTTCACACCCAAGAGTTCCAGAGGCCGGCAGCAGAGACCGGCTCCTGGTCGAGTTGGCCAAAGGTGCCCAGCAGAAGCTGGCGTGAGACGGTGCTGGTCGGCAGTGGCAGTGAACAGCAGCTGGCTGTGTCAGCTATGGGGATTTCACACAGCTTTGCTCAGTCATCTGGTGACGTCAGGATGCCAGCGGAGCTGTGCTTGGCTGCTCCACAATTTCCAGCTGAATCGAGGGGAAGAGTCCTGCCTGACTGGCAATAACCCGGCAATGACTGATCTTGGATTGTCTCAGTACTTCCTGCTCCATTTTCCTGTCTCTTGCTCTTGGGATGAAAAGTCTTAGGAAAAGCCTTTCACTTAATCATGCATTTTAGGTTCTTCCTTCTCAAGCTGACATAGATAAGCAACAATGTTAATTGCAACAGTCTCTCTCTCTCTCTCTCTCTCTCTCTCTCTCTCTCTCTCTGTGTGTGTGTGTGTGTGTGTGTGTGTGTGTGTGTGTGTGTGCATATGGTGCTGGGGTTGCTCAACTATCCAGACTGGTCTCAAAGTTGCAACCCTCCTGCATACCTCGGCCTCTGATAGCTGGGATTACACCATGGTGGGCTCTATCCACATTCTTAAAAGAATAAAACCAATTAGGAAAACAAGAGAGAGACAAAGATGAGTGAAATTCAGCTTGTTTTTATTATGAGATATCATTCAACTAATTTAAAGTCTGGAATGAACCTACATGAATCTGAAGGCATATGTCATTCACTGAGAAATGGGTGAGCACCACTGAATTTTCAAGCTGAAGTGAAACCAAGCTGTGTCTATGCACATAGGACTGTACACAGCTGAACGGCCAGAGAACATGAGGAAGGTCAGACAGGTGGTGTTTAAGCTTGGCTGTCTCAGGAGATGAAATTGGGGCCAGAGGCCATTAACTTCCTTATTCATTTTTGAATGTTTGCATTTATTGTAGAATGATTAATAATTTAGAATTTTAAGATACCAAAGGGAAGAAAAAGTGTGCTATGATGCTGACAATTTTTATAAAAGTAACTAACCTTAATCACTGAACCTTTTTAAATTTTTTTTTATTTTAAAGGGAATAAAATAAAACAAAACAGAACAGAACAAAGCAGATCAGAAGAGACCAATGCAAGCCACACAGGACTTCAAAACAGGACAACAGGAAATCAACAATGGCTACCATAATGTCTTCCATTTTCTTCAAAAGAGCTGTCCATACCTTCACACATATTAGAATCAAATAATAGAAAACAGACTAAAACCAATCAAAACAAAAGAATGAAAGCATTACAGGACTTCAAAACTAGATAACAGGAAATGAACAATGGTTACTATAATGTCTCATTTTCTTCAAAACAGTCATCCATACTATCACACATAACACAATCAAATGAAACAAAACAGAATAAAACCAGTCAAAACAAACCAATAAAAGCATTATAGGACTTCAAAACAAGATGCTAGAAAATCAACAATGGCTATCATAAAGTCTTGTTTTCTTAAAAATAGCTGTTCATACCCTCACACAAAATAAAATCAAACAAAACAAAACAGAATAAAACCAATTAAACAAAAGAATGAAAGCTTGTACGACTTCAAAACAAGATAATAGGAAACCAACAGTGATTATCATAATATATCCAATTATATTCAGAATAGCTGCCCATACCATCAGACACAGTAAAACCTAACAAAACAAGACAGAACAGAACCACACCTAACAAAATTATGAAAATGATAAAGAGTTCAAGACAAGACAATAAGAAATTAACAGTGGTTACCACCTTCCCCACCTGTTTCCTCCCCAATCACTTTCATAATAACTATTGTGCTTTTTGGATCCCACTAACTCTTTCTGTTTTTTATGCTAGTGTTCACCTGTATGAGTTCAAACCTTTTCACCCATGAACATGATCTCCAGTTGCACCCATTTACTTGCAAGAGCCTTGAGATTATCCTACTTTATAGCTGGGTAGTTTTACATTTTGTAAAAATGTCTTATCTTTCTTATCTCTTCTGTGGTTGATGGGCAAGTTACCCTTTCTTTGTTCTGGTCTCCTGTCACATGGAACAATTATTTCCTCCCCTTTGATTTTCAGTCTATGAATTTCCTCTTGAATTAACTGTGTTTTTTGTATACAGTATACCGATCTATCTTATTTCTTGACCCACTCTCCCTGTGTTTCTTTTTATTGCTGAATTGAGGCCATCTACATTAATGGTTGCAACTGGCATACATTGGTTCATCTCTGCCATGCTATCCTCCTGCTGTTGGCCCTCCACTTTTTCCCATCATTCAACTGCCTGTCCTGTTTGGTGATCTTCCTCTGCTGCTGTTCCTGGAACCACGGTCATCTTTATCTCTCTCTCTAGAGTATCCTTCAGCACTCTCTATGAGGTTGGTTCGGTGGTCATGAATTCCATCAGTTGTTCTTTATCATGGAAGTATCTTATTTTTCCATCAATTTTGAAAGATAGTTTTGCAGGGTACATCAATCTGAGTTGGAAGTTTTTTCTTTCAGGATATAAAACACTTCAAACTATTCTTGACTTGATGTTTTGTGCTGACAAGTCTGCCATAATTTCAATTGGTTTTCCTGTATAGGTGATCTGTTTCTTTTCTCTAACAGTCTTCAGTATTCTGTTCTTGTGCTGAATTTCTGGGACCTTGATTATTATATGTCTGGGTGTATATTTACTTTGGTTAAGGCTATTTGGAGTTCTATATGCCTTGCTTATAAGCATGCCAGATCCTTAAGTCACTGAGCCAAACTCCCAGCCCTGGTTTTTTGAGGCAGGGTCACACTGTGTAGCTCAGGCTGGTCTTTCGCTCACGTTGTAGCCCAAGCTGGCCTCGAACTCACAATGCTCCTCCTACCTCAGCCTCCCGAGTGCTGGGATTAAAGGCGTGCACCACCACGCCCTGCATGCCAGATCCTTTTCCCATATTTGGGAAGTTTTATACTCTTACTTCTGTAAATAGCCTTTAGATTTCATTTGTGTTGATCCCTGCTTCTTCACTATCACTCTTAAATTATTTTTCTTTGCATTGTCCTGCAGCCATTGAATTGCTATTTCCTGGTTCCTTGTTATTTTTAAGAGATCTTTCCTTTCATGATAGCTACCTGCAATTCTGTCTTTAAGGTCTGTAAGTCTATCTTCAGTCTCTTTCAAGTGGATTTGCCAACTTTTGATTGATTTTTTAATTTCCTGGATATCTCTTTGAATCTGTTTCATGCACTGTAATTCCTTTCTATATTGTTCATTCAAGACTTCCATCATTTTTCTATGCTTCTCTTTTTTTTTAATCTATGTCTTCTTTACATATGCTGAGCAATTCTTTCATTACATTTGTGATTTCTTCTTTTACCTGAGACATCATTTCTGATATGATTACTTTTACAGTCTCATGAAGTTGTTTCCCTACTTCAGTTGTTATCCTCTTGGAGGTTTCAGGTGTGTGACTTCCGTTTTCTTCCATGACTGTATCTCCCAGACTTGTTCTGTGTGGGCTGGAGGTCTGGATTGCCTTTTGCACCTTTCTCTTGACATTCTCCTGGATTCCTCCCAACAAGCTGGTTGTGGGGGTCCCATGCACTTCCCACGTTGGCTGTCCCTCTGTGATGTAGGGGAATGGGGCACACACCTGAGTTTCTCTGAACCCAGGTTCCCAGGGAGGTAGCAGGGCATGGTGCGGGCTTCTCTAGACCTGTGCAGCTTCACTGGGGCTTCCCCGATGGCCAGGAGCGTGTGGTGGTGGTGGGGCTGCTTCTCTCAGCCTGCGTGTCTACACTGGACTCCAGCGCTGGTGGCAGGCACACAGGGGTGCGTTTGTCTGATTCTCCCAGTGGCCTGCGTGTGCATGGGGCTTACCTGACTGTGTGTCCCTGTTCGCGGTGGATGCCCGCGGAAAGCAAGCCTCTAATCACTGAATCTTGCACTGTAGTCATTGGAAGGAATGTTTCACATTGGGACAAGTGTAGTGTGGAGAGAATCAAAGAGGTGACCAGTTTTAAAAAGTGAGAGTAGTCAACTCTTGAGGAACTGCTGTGAAGGACCGCTGATACATGTAGTTCAGGGAGGGACAGAGGGAGGGAGAGGAATGCAAGTAGAGGATCATTAAAATAAAACTGCATTGACTTTGTATTTTCATAAGAAGAACGAGCGGGAGAAGAGGGTCACAGAGCAATTACTGAGGCCACCAGGCGCTGGGACCGGCCTGGGGGAGGCGCTGACCTTCCCCTGTGCAGGGGAGGAGACCCGAGGTGTCCAGCTGCAGAGGGCCGCCGTGGCCGTGGCTCATGCTGTATTTCCTCAGTAAAGCAGAGGGTAAGGACGTAAGTCAAGGAAAGTGGAAATGGAGGTGGGCGTTTGAGTAGATCCAAGGAGATGTGGAACCCAGGAAAGAGACAGACAGCACGGCCTGGGGTGAGGGAAGACTGTGAGGAGGGGCTCAGCGTGCAGACCTGGGCTGAGTCCACCGTGGGCCGCTGGAATCCACACGCGTTCGTGTCCCAGCCATCGTCAGGGAGCTGAGAATCTGTCACTGCTGCACACCTGACTTCCCACCGTTAGTCCACGCCCCGCAGAAAGGAGAAGGTGCGCCAGCCTGGGGCAAGGTTTGCAGGTACCTCTGGGTCCCTCTGTCCACAGATGCCCGTATGATCTCGGGGGAGTTTCGTGGTATTTTTATAGATTCAGGTTCAAGATGAACGTCTCTGAAGGTAAACCCGACCTGCAAGACTCAGCTTCATAATGCAGGAACTGCACTCCAGGTCTTTTAATTCTAGTTATAAACTTCGCTATTTTAAAGGTACCTTTCGTCTTCATGCTCTTTGTTTTGTTTTGGTGATGGTGGTTAGTGTTGAACTCAGGACTTTTGCATAAAGTTACACGCCAAGCCCACTTTTATTTTTTGTTTTGAGACAATAGCTCAATAAATCTCTTAGTAGCCCAGACTGGGCTTGAATTTGTGCCTGTGCACACTTTCTGTAGCACAGTGTGGCAGAGCAACTTCACTGCATCTTTACTCTGTGTGGCCACGTTAACTGAGAAAACATTTAATTAAATCAATGCTTTGGGTTTCTCAATGGCATGAGTAGAAACAAATGTTCATTAATATAAACTGGCATCATGTACAGCAAATAGTCCTTTTTTAATAAATTGCTTGCCTGCAGAGAAAAATTACGTTTTAATAACCAGTGGGGGTAAGGTTCTAGCACAGTTTGTCAGAATTTTACATCCATCTTAAAGTATGATGAAGTATTTCACATTACATTAAACAAATTAGACTTACTTGAGGAATGTGTTGATACCGGTTTCTATTGTTGTCTGTTTATATAATATAGCATATGTATATGATAAATAAATTGTTACTGGAATGAATGCTAAAAAAAAAAAGCAAGTTAGGTTGTAGATTACTCAAATTTCATCATGCTGCTTAGAATTATTTATGAAAGAGCAAATCTGAGGTAGAGAATGTCTGTAGAATTTTTTCCTGTTATAAACAAGCTTCATATAGCAATGATTTTTGTTTGTTAGGTACAGTTATAGAAGTATGACCAAAACAACAAAAGATACATTTTAAATTTATTTGGCAATTGCATACTATGAGTCTCTATCACCTAGTGGAAAAAATCATTAGAACAATTAAAGAGTTTCCTATTTTCTTTTAGCAAAATTGTGGTAAAGTATTACATAATATGGTGAAATGATGAAAATGCTAAAACTTACAGTTTTAACTGTTATATATGTACAATCCATGGGCATTACGTGCATTCATACCATAACCATCATCCATTTTTAGATTTTGCATCTTCTGAAACAGATTCAGCCAGTCTGACATCTCCTCTTCCTCTGTGCACCCCAACCCCAGCTCCAGCATCCACCACTTCCCTCTGGGAGTCTCGCTCCACTCCTCGGGTTCATTCCTGTGGGCGGAGCTATGCGTATTTGTCTGTGTCTGGCTTATGTCCCTCACCATAACATTGTCAAAGTTCATCCATGTTGTAATGTTGACCAAAATTTACTTTCTCTTTAATGAAAAAAATATTCATTTTATGTAAATACCACATTTTGTATATTCATTCTATACTTGGTTTCTATTCACTTCAGAAGTCAGCTCAACATTTCCTTTTAGCGGGGTCTTGGTTGATCTACTTGTAGAAGGTTACCTCCCATCCTTCATCGCTGTTTATCACAGGAGCCCGGTTGGCTTTACTTATACCACTGAGATGAGAATTACAGTCCATGCAGTTATTTGGCTTGAATGGTTATAAGGCATCATGCAATAATAAAATTTATGTGAATGTAATTCACCCTCCAAAATTTCCACTGAAAGTTTTTGGACTGTGCTTGAATGTGGATAACTGAAATCATTAAAAGTGAAATAACCTGTAAGGAGGTACAACTGTAGCTACCATAAAGAAGTAACAAAAAAAATTTAGAGTAAATGAAATGAAATTATAGAAGTCAAGTGGGTTTTTCATTAATTACACAATCAAATACAAAATTTGTGTGCATGGATCATTTTAAACTTATTTTATGAGAACCAGTTATGAGCTTGTTCATTGGTCCAAATGGAAATACATTGTCCACATCCTGTCTTTCATGGTGACTGGATGTTTCATAATTGTTCATATTTTAAAGTTGAGGCAAACATTTTTTTTCTTAAACTTCTTGTTCATAGAAAGTGTATCTTTTCCTCTGATACTAGGAAAAAATATCTTGCAATTTCCTGAGTTTCTGGAAGTGAATTTTTTTTTTTTTTTTTTTTTTTTTTTTTTTTTGCAGCACCGGGGATGGAACTCACAGCCTCACGCCTGCCAGACAGGCACTTTAGCTGCTGAGTGGGAGTGAATTTTTTAACCATGGTTTTTTTTTTTCAGAAAGAGTAATAAATCAATTTCTATTCATAAGAACTGTGTGAAACATTAAAGAAGATATTTAAAAGCATGGCACTGTTTTTCAAAATGTGTGCAACACTTTTTAACATTATAAGGAAACCAAATGATTTAAACAACCAAACATTAATTTCAACTCTATTTTTTTCAGCTCTTTAAAAAGCTACACATTTATTAAGCAATTAGCTTTTTTGAACACCACAATTACTGAAAGCTGCTGCTTTCTGAGTATCACACAGGATACCGGCTTATGGGTCAACTCTAACTGATTTAGCTTCATCTTCTTAGATAATATTGGGATCTTTTTTCAGTTTCTTGTTAAGAAACCCCTCAGGTTTTTCTTTTCTTAAATGCACTCTTTAATTTTAACAGAATGATACATTGGAAACAATTGTTCCCATCTTGAAATACTAAATATCAGAGTGATTATTGAACAATGGAATGTTTCCATTACTTTTGTCTTTCAGACAGTTTTTTGTATCATTAATTTTTTAGTGCCAGCAGAGTACTGCAGTATTGTAAAATGAAACCCCTTTCCCAATGAGTCTCATAAATCTCATGGTCACTGTGGTTAGAAAGCAAGAGGCCTTTATAATTACAGATATTTCTTGTCCAAAGACAAATACTTTTGCAAAACTTATTTTTACTGCTGTGACTACAGAAAGGGAGACACTTTGGGAGCACTTGGATGGCATAACATGATGGGTTCTGTGAAAGCGGTCCACAAACATGGGTTATGATTAAACCCAAGTAGCTAGCTTGCTATATGAACTTGTAAATATCAATTTCTTCTATTAGAGGTTCACATTTATAAAAAATGGGAATTCTTCTAATAATGCTATTATATCTTGTATGATAAAACTAAATAATTGATACACTATACTCTTTCAAAAAAGATGAGAAAGATCCTTTTGATAAAATAAACATGACTTTCTGAAGACTCTCTTGTTGACTAAATTTGACACTTCTAACTCATGTTGAGACAATACTATTTAGTTTTCTAGGCAAATACATTTTACAAAAGAAGGTATAGGGCTGGGGATATAGCTCAGTGGCACAGTTCCTACCTGTCAGGTGTGAGGTTGTGAGTTTGATCCCCAGTACCAAAAAAAAAAAAAAAAGTATAAACAAGATTGGTATTGCAAATTGGAGGCCTCAAAATTCAGTATCCTGAGTTGATAATACTACTGTATATTTGAATATACAGCATGGAAACAAATATTTTGAAGTATTGTAAGCATGCATGCTGAAAGACTGAAAAAAATCATTTGCAGCCTCAAACCAAAGTATCTACAAAAGATAATCAATGTCTTTGACAGTATCTCAGGAAGTGATTACAGGAAAATTTACCTAAGCATATTTAATAGTCACTAACATTATCGCCAGTTTACTATGTGTTGACTTTCAACTGCAGCATGTATGAGCTACAGCAGTACTTTTTCAGCAGTCAGGTTAGACAGCTTTCTGTTCCTGGGACAAAATACTTGACACATATAATTTTTTTTTTTCTTTTTTTTTTTTTTTTTTTTTTTTTTTTTGCGGCACCGGGGATTGAACTCACAACCTTGCACTTGCCAGGGCAGGTGCTTAAGGCACTGAGCCAAACTCCCGGCCCTGGTTTTTTTTTTTGAGGTAGGGTTGCACTATGTAGCTCAGGCCGACCTTGTGCTCGCGTTGTAGCCCAAGCCGGCCTCGAACTCACAACGCTCCGCCTACCTCAGCCTCCCGAGTGCTGGGATTAAAGGCGTGCGCCACCACGCCCGGCTGACACATACAATTTAAAGGAGAAAAACTTTATTTTTGCTTATGATTTCAGATGGCTTAGTTCATGGTAGGCTGGCTACAAGACAGGAACCATCATAGGGAAAGTGCATGCTGGAGCAAAACTGCTTAGCTCATGGCAGCTGGGAAGAAATGAGAGCACGCACCAGCAGAGGGAGAGGAAGGGGTGAGGAACAGGATTCACCCTTTAAAGTCGCACCCCCATCCACCTGCTGGGCCTCACCTCCTGAGAGCCCACCCAACTATGAACTCATGGATGGCGTGACCCACTGATAAGATGAATGCTCTCATGGTCCAGTTACTTCTTAGATTATGCCTCTAAACATTACTGTTTAGAGGCCCTCAATATGTGAGTCCATGGGGGACATTTCACATTAAACAATGACACATGTCTGCCCATAATTTTATACAATTTGATGGTGTTCAGGTGTGTGGTGTATAAGTGGATGATAACCAGTATTATCTGCAAACGATTTGTGGAAAGAGACAAAAAACTAATAATTTAATAAATAACATTTTCAAAATAATTAATATACATGAAATCATTTAGTTGCAAATCATATTTGTGCCCTTATTTCAGGCTTGAATGGAAGATATATGTCCAATAAAGCCATTTATTTGAAGTAGATAGAATTTGATAAATTCTGGATAAAGGTAGACTGAAATTCTTTTGATAGTATATATTTTCAAGACGTAATTTTGTTAGACAAGATTACTGTGCTAACAATTATTTGACAAATATTTTTAGGAATTATGAGTTCAGTCATATGAGTTACCCTCACTTTAAATTTTATACACTAAGTCTTCCTATAGTACTGTTTTCTCTTGCATTATTTCAGGCTTTTTAGTAACCTAATTTTATTTACTATATTGACTATTTGCTATCATAGTTGTGGTGCCTAAATGAGCCATCCTTTGTTATTTATCTTAAGCAGTTATACTGTGCTAGCTACTTGTGCTGAAAATAGGCAAAACAATGTAAAGACATCAAAATATAAAATAATTACTTTTCCTAATGATTTTTAATTTTGATTATTAAAAACAACCATAAGAAAGTTAAGAAGAGACCACTGAGGAGTGCTAATCTTAAACTGGGGATTAATATTGTGTTTGAGAATAAATCAAACAATGCTTTAATCTGAGGAAAAAATAATACAAAACTGGCCCCAAAATGGTGGAAGAGTGTGAAAAACCTGTATTTATACACCTATTATTTCCATTTGAATGTCTCTTTTATTAGCACTACTCATTGTAAGTACACATTGTTTAATTGCTCATTTTCTCTTTTAAAACTATTTATTTATTAAGTAAATCACATCCTTAAGTCCCCATTTTCCCTGATTTATTCCATATAGTTCTGGAAGTACCTGCCAGAACTATTAGGTAGGAGAAAGAAACAAACTTCCCCCAAACTGAAAAGAAATAAGACAAATTGTCACTGTTTTCAAATGACAAGATCTTATACACAAAGATCTAAAAATCTCCACTGAAAAAGTCCTAGAAATAATAAATGAAGTCATCAAAGTAGCACAATAAAGAAATCAACATTTAAAATTAGTAGCATCTCTATATGCCAGTAGCAAATTATCTGAAATACAAGTCATAATATGTAATCCCATTTACTCTCGCATCAGCAGCAAAAACCTAGGAATAAATTTACCTAGCACGTAGAAGATCTCCACAGTGAAAATTTTGAAACATTGATGAAACAAGTTAAAGGGGACAGATAAAAGTAGAAAGATATTTGAAGAACTGTTATTGTTAAAATCTACAAATTATCAAGTTACAGATTCAATGCAAGATCTATTGAAGTACCAAAGATATTCTTCACAGAACAAAATATATATATATAATGTATGTGATCTCACAAAAACTGAAATAACCAAATCTATCTTGAGGAATAAATGATAAAGCAGAAGGCATTACACTATCTGACTTCAAAGCATACTATAAACCTACAGTGATCAAAGCAGCATGCGACTGACATAAAAACAGACATAAGATCAAGAAAATAAGGACAATAAAGCCTAGAAGTAAGCCAGTTTCTCTACCACCAACTGGTTTTTGACGAAGGAAGTAAAACCAATAATAACGGTGCTGGGAAAATTGGATATTCATGTTCAGAAGAATGAAGCTAGATCTCTATCTTTGATTAGTTACAAAATCAACTCTAAATTGATTACAGATTTAGTGTTAATCCTGAAAGTACTAGAAAAATATATGTAGAAGGAGAAATACTTTGAAACGTAAGTATAGGCAAGGAGCTTTTGTACAAGAACTGAAAACCACAGGAAGCAAAAACAAAACAAAAATAGGCAAATGGGGTTTCATCAACTAAAAATGTTCTGCACAATAGAAACAACAAATGGTGAAAAGGCAATGTATAGAGAGGGGGAAAATATTAGTATTCATGATGGATAAGAGATGAGATAGAAAAATACAATGAACGTTTAAATTAGAAATATTTGCTATGATAAAAAACACATTAGCAAGTATTCCACTCACACTATTCCCCCTTGCTTCAAACACATACATCTCATCACTCCTGCCACTTTATGAAGTATGTCTGAAATCTTTGATGAAGTAAATATCTTTAGTGTGATGTGATAATTGCTTTGGTTGTTTGAATGAATTCAAAATATTTACCTTTCATGGTCATTTTGACCTGAGAAAGAAGCTACCCAATGTCAGATCTAGTGAATGAGGTGGATGAGGACAAAAATTAATGTTTTTACAAGTGCTACCTTCCTATTCTTACTGGGGTGATTATGCTATTGAAATTTTTATTTGCATTTGCCTGGTAATTAATGATGCTATTCTTCATATACCTGTTGGCCATTTGTGTGTATACTTTTGAAAAGCATCTACTGAGGTCTATTGCTCAAAAATTGACCTAGTAGAAATTGTGAGACAAATGGTGGTCATCAAAGGTGGGGGGAAATGGGGGAAGGCGGTGTGAGGAAAGGCGGGTCAACAGCGACTAAGTTACAGACAGGGAAGAGGAAGATGCTCTGGAGTGCTATTACACAGTGCTTTGACTGCACAGCATGACATACCATGCTTCTCAAAAAACAAGAAGGACTTTTAAATGCAAAGAAATGATAAATGTTCTAGGCGACAAGTGTGTTTAACCTAATTTCAACATTAAACAATATATAAATGTATCAAACATTCTATGGTAACTTCGTCACTATGTAAAATGTTTACATTTTTATTTATCACTTAAAAAATAAATAAAAACTTTAAAATTACACCTTGAAAATACTGCCAATATATGAAACACATGTGATTAGGAAAGTAAAATAGATTTTTTGCACTTGAGTATATTTATTTTTCTATAAATTGAATAATTTTTCTCTACAGTGCATCAACTTGAAGAAATAAGAATAATCTGTTGTGTCGTAACTGTATGCTCAGATTTAGAATTGTCTTGGAAGGCAGTCTGGAGTCAAATATTGAATTGCTTACTACACACGTGATTTGACTGAATAGCAGTGACCTAAACTGCAGCATGTGGAGCGCAGAACACTGGATTTACTCTATTCAACATCTCAAACTTCCACGAATACGCAATTTCTTGTCTTACCCGAGATGGTGAATAGAACCGAGGAGGGGGCTAGGTAAAATCTAGCACAGATTCTTGATTAATCTCTTCCTTCTTCCCGAAGTCTAATTAGTCATTGAATCTCATTTGACTTTATTTCTCAAGTAGATTTTAGATCTTGCTGTCTTCATTGTCAATCCCATGTTCCATCTCTTACAGTGTGGAGATGCTACCTTATTATTACACAACTCCACATTTGAGCTCTATCGTCCTTTCTTCAGAGAACCACTGCAAGAGTCTTTAAGTTGAATCAAATCACTCTCCCACTGAAAAACGTCATTCTACCAAATTCAGTTTCTTTACCGTGGGTCACTAAGTCCTACACACACAGTTCTTGCATACCTGTTTACTAACACCCTCCAAACCTCTCCTTTCCTCCATCACTGAGTGCACCTGACTTTCTATTTGTTGAACATGCTAAGCATGTTTCTGTCTCAGTATCTTTGCACTCTTTGTTCTTTCTACCTCTAATTATCTTACTCAGACATGAGCATCTGATTTTTAGTCCCAATTTCACTTCCCTGAAAGACTTTCTCTGCTTCCTTCCCTATGGTAGCCACAGCGTTGCTGTGTGATCTTCCATGACAGAAGAGCCCTTTGCATGGCTCATTGCTTAACATGGTATCTGAGCCTGGGTGTGACTCAAGCAGTGACTGATTCAATACAGACTTAAATAAAACCGCTCACAGAATGTTAGGAATGCATTCACACTGATGTATGAACAACTTACTGAAGAAACATTTTAGATCTAGTAAGAAATTCTTAAGATATATGGCTTATTAAACAATTTAGAATTAAAAAAAATGCTTTCCAGGAAAATTGTACTTAAAATTTCTGTCATTTTCATTTTCCAATTTGCTTTGTTTTTTAAATAGCATTCTAGTTGGGGCATGGTGGTGCATGCCTGTAATGCCAGCACTCAGGAAGCTGGGACAGGAGGCTCAGCAAGAGTTCAAAGTAAGCTTGGGCTGCATAGAGAGCTCAGAACCAGCCTGAACTACATAGCAAAACCCTTTCTCAAGAAAACAAAAATAAATAAATAATTCAGTAAGTTGCATTTTCTGCATTAATAAATTGACCATTTTATTGATCAAATTGTAGTAAAAATTACATCAAGGCAGATAGTCTACTATACAAAACAAAAATTAATTTAGAAATTTGCTTCTCCATGCATTATAAACATACTATAAATGTACACCATCAGGCACAGAAGTTACAAACAGTTAACCATGAATTAGAGAGTTATAATTCCACTGATAAATTCTCAAGGCACAAAACCATGGGTCATATCCTATAGATTTTAATATAAAACTCTTCTCAGGGAGTTCCACTTGAAAACAGTGAAGACAGGTTGTGAATTAATAGTCATAAAATGCACTGTTCTATGAACCCCATATTGAATTAATAAAAGAAATATGAATCAGGTTAGTAAGAGAGAAAGGAATATTTTCTAGTTTGTAAAAGAATATATATAAGCGTCACCTTTTTAGAAATAGATATTAATTCTGCAATTTTTCTCTGGCCATATTAACCATTTTCAAAGAAAATAATTTTACTAAGTTGAGTAAAATTTAAGTAAGGTAAAATATTTGAGATTTGGGAATTCTAGGACATAGAAAGCTACCAGAGGCAGATGGACAATCTATTTTACTGATTTACCTATTGTGTTTAAGTCACAAACACATATTTTTAAACTAGATGTTTAATGTTCCACTGGAAGAATCTGCCAAGGGACATGGGCTGCAGGATTGACTACTCGATCCCATCTTACAGATGGGGAAAGTGAGTCTGTGATGTGTCAAGTGACAGAGTGCACTTGGATTTGGAATCAGGCCGCTGGCCTGAGCATCCGCCGTGGGACTTAGTAGCTGTGAGACTTTCTGTAAATTACTTAAACGCCCAGCCTTCTTAAAATTACTTCCTCATTTGTAAAAGGAAGAGTAATATCAATTTTGCGTATCACTTTGTAAATGAATGAAGCAGTGTATATTAAAGTAGAGGAAATGGGCATAGTATCTATTTACTAAATGACAACTATTGTATGGGGGATGTGGAGCCCTACATGGACCTCAAATCCTTTGTTTGTCACCCTGTCTCATTCTCCATTTAAACAGTGCCTTTTCACCCATTTGTGTTATAGTTTCATTTCGTTATTTTGTTGTCAGGCTTAGATTTCTTCCACCACAGGTATCTATCTCAGTTCTCTACCTTTAGAAAATCCAGTTAAACTAAGTTTCACCTAGAAAAGAAATTGACATCAAATTGTTAAGAGCAACAAAATAATTACAAAACTGCAGAGGATCTGGCAAGAAGGGAAATCTCACACAGCGTTGGTGGGAAACCATATGGAGATTACTTCAAAAATTGAAAGTAGATCCACCGTGGGATCCAGCTGTTCTATTGCTGGTTATACATACAAAGGAAACGAAATCTGTGTGTTGAAAAGACCTCTTTATTCCCATGATTTTTGCAATAATGTTCATGATAAGAATGGAAACAAAGTGCCCATTGTCTAATGAACAGATAAAGAAAATGTAGCCTAGATACTCAGGAGAGGACTATTTGGCCAGTAGATATGAAATTGGTGGATGTGGAGGGAACCGGAAGTCATGTTAAGTGAAATAAGACAGGCGCGGAAAGACAAGTACCGAATGAGTCTGCTCATTTGTGAACCCTAAAATGCCGGGCTTACGGAAGTTGAGAGTACACTGGTGGTCCCCAGAGGCTAGGGACAGCTTGGGGTGTGTGTGTGTGTGTGTGTGTGTGTGTGTGTGTGTGTGTGTGTATGGTGATGGCGCAAGGCTGACCAGTGGATACTAAATTATGCTTAATTATGCAAAATACATTTTAAACAGTTTACGAAGACCAAAAAATAAATATTTTGGAAGTAATATTATTCAGTTGTTTAATATAATTATTTGGGTCATATATTTGGAAAGTGAGAAAAATAACAAAATATTTGTTTATTCAGAGAAGTTTCATCTAAAATACTAGAATTTCTAGACACAAAATTGTCATTAGTTGCTTACAGGATGAGAACTTGAATATATATTTCAGTAGTCTACCTTACAGATACATTTTAGTATAGCATTTTATTCAAGTATTTTTTGCTGAAATGATCTTTCCTCATTTTTTCCATAAATTTCAAGTAAAACTTACTTTCTTTGTCATTTCCACATCCAATGAAAGTAAGGTTTTATCTGAGGTGAACATAAAATCGAAGGCATTTAAAAGTCATTTCAATGTTTTCTGAGCAGTTTGTGTCATTTGTTCTTTTCTTTTGCTTGCCTTCTATAATCTGCCACCTTAAAATAAAAAAGGACTCACTTCAGGACATCTAACTTTATTCCTTTCTCAAAGTTCAGCTTCGGAGTAAGTAACGTCCTGAGAAAGCGCTTCTGAACACGGCGAGGGCCTGGGGCTGCGACTACTCAGGCCATGACCTGGAGACCCTGCGTCGGACGTAGTTCTCTGCCGAGCGCTCTTGCGCACAGCGGGTCTGACGGCCTCCTCAAGAGAACGTGCAGCATATGGAATCAGTACATGAGCACGGTTTGCATTTCTTTATAGCAGCAACACATTAGAAATTAAATGAACAAAATATGCCATTTGCAGTAACAGCAAAGCATAAGGTAATTAGGTATGGTCTCACACTGAAAATTGCAAAATATTGTTGAGGAAAAGCAAAGATATAAAAGCATGGAGGGATATAATCTTCATGAATGAAGTTTTCTATTATTAAGATATAAATTTTCCCCAAATTGGTCTCTCGATTTAATGGAATATCACTTGAAATCTCAGTAAATTTTTAGTAAAAATTACCAAACTGATTCTAAAATTCATATCGGAAGACAAAATTGTCATTGAAATTACCTTGAACAAAAGAAAGAACAATATGGGAAGTCTAATACCATGTGGTCTGAATATGTACAATAAAGCTATATGACAGTGTGATATTGGCATAAAGATAAACAAACAGATCAATGTGAGATTTTAAAGACAAAGCATCTCTTTATAGCAGGCGAGGTAGCAAGTATGGGGGATTCTCTTCTGTCTTGTCTTTTATTATTAATAAAATATAAAAAAAAAAAGACAAATGAATTCCTACAAAGAGAGTAAAGATCTAAAGGCATTTTAGAAGAAAGATATAAAAGGACAGTCCTTTCAATAAATGATTCTGAACCATTGTTTTCATGTATTCATATGTGAAAAAAAGAGTTTTGGTCCATACTATGCTTCATATATAAAATAATTACTCCTGAAACCTAAAGTGTAATAGTTTCAAAAATAAAACTTTGTTATAATTGAATTGGATAAAAACTTCTAAGCAATTTTTTTTAAAAAATTGTGATCCCAAAGAAAAAGTTGATAAATTGACTTTTTAATACTATACTCTGTAGTTTTCGAAAAACACAAAAGAGATAAAAAGATGATACATTGCAGGCGAGGCATAGCTGATTGAGAACTTATGTATGGAATTTAAAATAATGGGCAGTTAAACTAATTTGTTAAATGGGCAAGTGCCTTCACGAAGATGGAAATAAGCCCAATAAAAACACTAGGAATCAGGAAATTACAGCCTAGGAGAAGAGGGAAATGAAAATGTAGATCACTATGTGATTCTGTCATATACCAATTAGAATATCTCAAACTGAATAGGCTAACTTGGGTCAGGAGATAATCAAATACTTCTAGTGGAAATGTAAGATAGATTGATCTTTCACAGAAAAATAAATAAATAAAAACTAAAATTAAACAAGCATGTGCCACGCTGTACAGTCATTTTACCCCTAGATGCTTATACAAAAATATGAAAATGTAAGTCCATATCAAAACTTGTATAAATCCCAAGCTGAAAGCAACCTAAGTGTTCACCACTAAGTTATGGATAGATGCATTACAAGATACCATTAGCTGCAACACTACTCAACAATTAAATGGTTGAATTATTGGCAAGTCAAAATGGATAAAATATAGAATAACTATGCTGAAGGAAAGAAGTCAGGAAAAATAGCACATGCTATTTTATTACATTCATATGAAATGTAATAAAATTAATAAAAATGCAAAAACATTTAGTAGTGGTAGAAAACAGATCAGTGTTTTCTAGGTATTTAGATCATGGGCTGTAGGGAAGTCGTGGAATGGAAAGCTTCCCAATGGCATGAGGAAACTCTAAGGGGTGACTAACATAACATCTTTGATTGTGCTGGTGGTTTGATGTATGTCTACACATCTAATTTAGAAGTTTATCTGAGGCTCATTGTTCTTCAATAATTGTTCATCAATAATGCAGATAAAAATGAAAAAACAGATATAAAGGTAGCATTGCATAAAATTTCAGAAAGCAAATAAAATTTAGAATATAAATGATAAGTACATTTTAAATGATATTTTTGTAGGACTTCAATGGGGACCATTGTCTAGAACTCTGGTTCTTTTTTTAATTCATGCATGTTAGTAATTCCAAATAGTGAGACTCATTTTGGGAGTTTGGTGCATGCATTTAACATATCTTAATCATTTTAAGTTCCTTAGCTCCCTCTTTCCCCCACCCTAAATTCTCTTCTTTAAGTTTTGAAGTCTACCTTCTAATTTCTTTAGCATGTCTCTTTTTTATTTTATTTTATTTTGTATTGTTCATTTATTTATCCAGTAAGCTTCTCATATGACAGAAAATAAAATATTTAACTTTCTGAGTTGGGTTTATTTTGCTTAGTTTGATGGTCTTATATCCTCATTTTTCTGAAAATCACATTATTTTATTCTTAATGGCTGGATAATATTCTACTATATACATGTATCACTTTTTCTTCACCTATTGATATGTTGGCAGGCATCTGGCTATTTGCAGAACTTAGTTCTTATAAATTGTGTCTCTATAAAAATGTATATGCAGTTATCACTGTAGTATTTTGTCTAACTTTTTTGGGACTATGTCTGAGGGAGGTACAGCTGTATCTTGTAGTATTTCTGTCTAGCTTCTTTCTTTTTATTTTATTTATTTATTTATTTATTTATTTAGTGGTACTGTGGATTGAACTCACAACCTTGCACCTGCCAGACAGGCACTTAAACCACTGAGCCAAACTCTTGGTTCTAGTTTTCTGAGGCAGGGTCACACTATGTAGTTCAGGCCAGCCTTGCGCTCACATTGTAGCCCAAGCCGTCCTCGAACTCACAACGCTCCTCCTGCCTCAGCCTCCCGATCTGTCTAGCTTCTTTAGGAATTTCCCTACTGCTTTCTGTAGTGGTTGCGTTAGGATACATTACTACTAACAACGTAGCCAGGGTCCTTTGTTTCTCACAATCTTGCCAACATTCATTGTGCTTTTTGTTAATTTTGTTCTGTTATGTTGTTTTTTTTTTTGTTTCATTTTATGTATGTTCTTGATGATAGCCATTTGAATGGGGTAAGATGGATCTCTAAGAAATTCTAATTTGCATTTTCCTACAAACTCATATACTTACTGACCATTTGTATTTCTCCTTTTGAGAGGTATCTATTCAATTGGCTTGCCATTTTCAAATGGGTCATTTTCTGGGGGGTAGTTTTTAAATTATTTATGCTGTAAATTTTACATATTAACCAGAATTGTACCTTGCAAAAATTTTCTCCATTCTGTATGTTGTCTGTTCACTCTGATGGATGTTTTCTATGCTATGCAGAAATTTCTTAACTTAATGTAATACAATTTGCTGATTAGTGATATTATCTCCTCTGCTGCTGAAATTCTATTCAGGTGGTCTCTGCCTGTGCCTGCAGCTTCAGATGTTTTCTCTATGTTACCTTCCAGCAGCTTCAAAAGTCTCTGTTTTTGCATCTAGGTCTTTGATGTATTTGCTTTGATTTTAGTACAGAGAGATAAGGATTTCAGTATTTTGATATCCATATCCAGTTTCCCCATTGTAGGATGTTATTTATTTCCCATGCATGAATATTTGTTTAATATTATTTATATTAATAATAATTATTTATTTGTTGCTAAGTTTTTGTGTCTTTCTTACTCTACAGCTCCACTGCGAGAAACACTGCTCTGAGAGGCAGTCATAGCATAGAGATGTCCTAGACCTAGAGGTCCTAGAGAGCTAGATTTGTTTTGTTTGAAAACCTAACAATTGGTGTAGTTCTGTCCTTCTAGACACCAGAATTTACTCTCTTGCACAGATACATCTGGAAACACATTAAAGTGACTATCATATACCTCTCAAATCATTTCTTTATGAATAAATATAATCAGTTTATCTTGTCATTTTGGAGACAAATTACTCACTATTCATCTCTTTCAGGATTCCCTTGAGTGTATTAGTGTCAGTCTCAAAGTGTGGGACCCAAACCTGAGAACAGTAACCTGAACTCAATATTTTCAACACATAGCACAAGAAAACTCTAATCTCCTTTGTTCTAAACCACACGGCAGCCCCAGATTGGATTTCCTTTTCTACCAATTGTGTCGTACTGTCAGTTCCTGTTGAACTCGAAGTTAAATAAAACCTCATGTTTTTCTTGTTTTCAATAGAACTGCTACAAATCATGTTTTTTATTTATATAAAACCAACTGTTTGAATTTAAATGTAGGAATTTATATTTGCTTCCATGAAATTACATCTTGTTTTCCACTTCTTATTTCTGACTATTGAGATCATTTTGAATCCAATATTCCCATCTACTATATTTATAGTTCCTCTTAGCTTTAGGTTATTCACAAATCTCATACATAGCATTTGATTTCTTGTGCTCTCTTTCAGCCTTATATTCCCCTCCAGCTACCAATTTAGGTTTCACCTTCACTTCCCAATTACAGTAGACCTATATTATTTACAGCCCAATGTACTTTTCTTTAAAAAGTCATTTCTTCTCTTCTTTGGAACTAGCAATTTTAACAATCCATCCCCCACTTCACAACAAAAATTGTGATCTATACTGGTCAGTTCTAACGCTGTATTTACAAGGTTGCAGTGGCTGTTTCATGAAATTGCCTATTATATACATACTCTCAGTCTCTGAGATACACTATCATCAATTTTAAAGTACACACTGAGGTCACAATAGTGGGAGAATGTGATCATCTTATTAAAAAGAAGGATGGAACTTCTTGAAATTAGGGTAGCAGGAAACCAAGTCACAATCACAGGCAACCAGAGGGAAGAACAAAGCTATGATAACTTGTGTTAATTCAATCATAATTAACACCATGATCATGCCTTAACTTTTCTGAAATGTTAGCTAGTTGATTATGTTTTTACTACATTATAGACTCAGGCCATGCATAAGCAAGTTCTTTTTATTCACTAATTGTCCAAAGAATTAAATAGTCATAAGATGTATCTTACAATACCAGTGATGTATTCATACTCCTTTAGAACTTTTAATTCCAGATGTACTTTGCATAGAGTAAACACTCCAAGTTGAGTTCTCTTTATCTGAGATGCTTGGATTTCAGATATTTTCAGTTGTTGAAATATTTAAATATACATAATGAGATATATTGGGGATAGGACCCAAGTTTAACTACAAATTAATTTTATATCATATCGACCTGACATACATTGCCTGAAATAATTTTATTCAGCATTTTCAAAGCATCTGCATTTTGGCTACAACCTATCACATGAGATGAATTGCAGAACTTTCCACTTGTGGTATCATCATTACTTGACAAATTTCAGATTTTGGAATATTTTGGGTTTAGATTAGGAATGTTCCACCTGCTTATGATTTTTTAATGCAACTATCATCAGTGCTCTTGAGCTTGTTCACAGCCTCCCAAGTGTCCTTCGGTCACATCAGGACAGATGGCCTCAACCATGATAGACAGCAACACAGCTTACAAATCGAGCCACCCTCCTACCTACCCTGATGCCAGTAGCTCATCAGCACTCTAAGTAGTAGAACAACAGAAATAGGACACAATAAGTGCTACTGTGTACGAGTTGGCCTTCATGCTTTAGAGATGTTAATCAGTTATGATCTCACAGTAGCATTGGGAACTCAGGACTATTTTTATCCTCATTTTCAGGTGAGGAAATAAAGGTAAAAAGAGGTTAAATAATATCTGGGATTGTAAAATTAGTAAATTGTACATAGACCTGGTAAAAATTCCTACCTGGGTGATCTTAGCATTAAACAAAGACATTTTCTACTCCCTAAATAATAATAGCACTTTCCATTTTCCTAGGATTAGGAAAACAGTTCTCTAGTTAGGGTATTTGAAAGGATTTACCAGATTCCCCTGAGCATATTTATAAACTTCTTATTTCCTTCTTTTTCTAAACTTCATACTTCTAAAGGAAAAAAAAAAAAGAAAAAGATGCTTTAGGACTGATCTTTAGCTTCTAAAAACATAATTCTACTATAATTTAAGACTTTTATCTTGTAAAAATTTCAATATATTGCCACAACATTTTTGTTCACATTGTCTTTGTTAGCCACTGAATACAACAAAATTCATATTTTGTTGGCTTTGTTATCATCTGAGTACTTCCTGGAGTAAGGGTTCAAATATACTATTTGTTTGCGTATTTTCCATTTATATATTTATTTCTTACTGATATTATTCTGAATTACCTAGTTAGATGTGTGTGTAATTTATAAAATAATCATTCTTCCCTTAGGTCATAGTTTGCTTGAGTTACTCAAAGGTTATTTACATTCCATTTTATTTTTAATGGTGCTGGGGATTGAACTAGGGCCTTGAGAATGAAGGCAAGGATTCTACAACTAAATCACATCTCCACCCCTCAGAGAATGTTTGCCAATGTGAATGTTTTTGTTCCTTGTGAGTTTATAGTCCAGTACCTTTTTTTCTTTGATTCTGTAAATAGTAAAGTAGCACAACATTTTCTTTCTAGGAGTAAATGTTGTTTGTATAAAATATTTTGTTTTTTATTAAAAAGTTCCAAAATGATTTTCATTGCTTTGTATACATTCTGAAATTACTAACAACTTAATGTAAATCATCTCAAGCCTGTGTTATATATTTTATTTTTGCTTGTTTTATTATTTCATGTAGATAATATCTCAAAGATGTTTAAATATTAAGAGATGATCAGAAAATGATGACTCAATCAGTCATGAATTTGAGTATTGGGCCTAAGTTTTACAAGGTTTAAAAACTCTCGCAAAGTAACTTGAATTTTATTATATAAAATACTCAAGGTTGAATTAACCATATAAATATGTAGAAACATTATTCCTGAATGTGATAAGAAGTATGAAGCTCTTGTCATACTGCCTGGCACATAGTAAGTAACCAAAAATATTGGTTTTTATACTTACTCATAAGAAAATGTATCTTATGACTTAACTTTAAATATTCCTTAAATTTAAAAAGAAAATAATTTAAATGAAAATGCTACTTGGTTATTCCTTCCATGACACTGGACAGGAGAAGCAAAATTTTAAAAGATAATAATAATGAGTGTAATGATTGATCATGATGCATGAAGTGTTTAAATTATATAGTAGTTGCATCTGCCTTTATGTCTCTCTCATCTGTAAAGATTCGTAATGCATGAAGTAATTCCCATTCCCTCACTTTACAAATGAGTAAGAAGGGGCTTTGAAAAGTTCAGGAACTTGGCCATAACCATTCTGTTCCTGCAATAGCTAGAAGTCAAATTTAGGCTTGTCTGACGCTAAGATCTCTTTTCATGGAAAGGTGATAAATAGTTTTACTTACATCTAGGAGTCCATCTATTTTGAACTCAAGAATTAACTCTTAACCACACAGGGCAATAAAAAGATAATTGTTTCTTTTCTTCGTCCAAGTCTGTGCCATGTTTATAAATTAGGCCACTGGAGATTTTATAGTAGATCACAGAAAAAGATGGGTGAATGAGTAGATGAAGACAAACGGATATAGATGAAAGATAAATTAGGAAAGGATACCCTGAATGATAGCTATAAATATTTTCATGTTAATAATTTAACTCACCTGCTTGGAAATAAGAAAAAAAAGGGAATTCAGGATAGAGAAAAAGTATCATCTCTTTCAGGGATAAATACAATTGTCCCAGTACTAACTCAGGCTTAGTTATCAATGACCAGCATGGTGTACTAGTTTTAATCTGGATAATTAGTTTACTCTACTTATCGTAAGTCTAATTTTTCAGATTACCTTTAATGACATTTTATGCTGGGAAATTGCCAGTGAATGCAGAACTTAAAATATCAACTGCTTTATTTACTTTGTCATCACTGGGACACAGTATCTCATACCCACAACTAAAATCAGGAAAGTTGATTGTGATTTACAGTCGGTAAAGGTTTTGGTCCATAATTAGTTGAATCCAAAGCAGAGCAGCCTGACAGAGGAGAAACAGCTCAAGGTCAGCATCGAGATGCAGAGGGCAACCAAGGGAGGAGGGAGGGACATTGGTCTTCCTAGGCCATGGTCCAGGGACCCACGTCCTTCTTCCAGGCGTCAGCTTCCAATATCACATTTAGCTATAAACTTATCGTGAATCAATCCACCCATGAGTATCATACACCCATGATCCCATCACCCACTAAAAGCCCAATCAATGAATGTTTGAGGCTTTGTGAGGACGTTTAGATGTAAGACATAATAATCTATCCCAGATCCCTAAAGACTCAAGTGCACCTCTATGCAAAATGCATTTAGCTCATCTCTAAGATTTGCCAAAATTCTAACAGCTTCAGGCACTGCTTTCTTAGGACCACACTACCTGGCCTCCTAGGCCTTCAGGAATGTGGGTGGAATCCTTTCTGACTCTGCAATTTTTGCATGCTGGGTATGCCTAAAGTCAAAACCATGTGGATGGTGCCAAGGTCTGCCTGCTTGGCTAGAGTATTAGCCAAGCCTCTTTCTCTCTTGGCTGTAAGGGTCAAGTGCCTAGATTGCTAGGAGCTATTAAACTGATCAGGAGAAGTAAATTCCCTCGGCTACTGGCATTCTGGAACGTGGTACCCTGGGACTCTGTCCTACTACTCTCTAGACCAAAATCTGTCTTGGTTACTTTCTTGTTACTGGGACAAAACAACTGACACCCACAAGTTAAAGGAGGAAAGGTTCACTTTGGTTCACAGTTTTTCAAAGTTTTAGCTGATAGCCAGCTAGCTGAAAGGCAAGGCCACGTGGAAGTGGGTATGGAAGAAGAGAAACAGGTCATAGCGTGGCAGAAAAGAGTGGTGAATCAGTGCGTCTTCCATTCCCTTTTTATTCCATTCAGGCTACAAACCTATTGGCTGCTATTGAAAGCAACCGAACTGGAGAAAGTTCACATGTGTAGAGCTGAGCACAGAGCACCCAGGAAACACCCTAAGGGCATGGACCCAGGCAAACAGACTTTCCAGTTGTGAGAATATGGGATGTGCGAGGTGAGTTAATTGTTAGGCACAGTGGTTTCACCTGACATCAACTTTCTAAATGTCTAATAAACACACTGCAGTGGTTGAGGAGTTCCTTTCCTCCCATCCAAAGAGAGGGCGCCACATGACCTCAGCTTTCCGTATATTGTCTTTTACCTTTATTTCTTCATTTTCTTACTGTCCTTTCCCCTGAAAGCTTTGAGAACTGATCAGAACATGGTACATTTTTGCCTGAACACTGCACCAGGGTAAGAAAAAATAATAAGTGGGGGGACATTTCTCACTGTGCACACGAAAGGGGAGAAGCACGATGATAGCATCAATACTTATCACAGAGGTGTATCGATACTGATATCAACAGGTGTAAAACATGGGTGAGGTGTTCTCAGAGAACACACATAGAGAAGTTATATATACATGGCTATGCTGTATTATTGATTCCTGTATTTATTTTCTTTTTGTGGAGAAGCCAAGAGAGAATTAAGTTCCAGAGAAGCCAAACAGAGAAATGGGCTCACTAAGGTCAAAGAGAGAAATGAGCTTATTAGGGCTAAAAAGGAAAACAGGCTCATTAGAGCCAAAAGACAGAAACAGGTTCAGGAGAAACAAAAGGGGGAGAGGTGTATTGATATTACCAGGTGTTAAATATGAGGTAAGTTCTCAAGAACAACAAATGTATATGCAAATCCTCATTCTATTAAGGATTCCTGTGCTTACTTTTTCGTGGACTTGAACTAGGGAGTGTCTTAATGGTCATATGCTTGTTGAGACAACCACAGAAGATTTGGCTCTGAGCACCATTTGGAAATCAAGTCCTGAGTGGGGTGAAATGGCAACCATGGCTGCAGAGGTGGTGACTGCCATGTCCCCTGGGGAGGGGGGTGCTGGAGATGGAGCTCATCCCCAGAGGCAAGGCTGTCGCCATTGGAGGTAGGAACAGCAAGTGGAAACACCAGGCACCTGAATATAGAACATGGATTTTTTCTTCTGCACTTGAGACTTACAATGGCCCAACTTGTATGAGCACTGCCTTCCAAACATTTTGTAAAACTTTTCATATTTCCTTTACCACGGGAATTCCTTATAACCCTCAAGGACAAGGAATCATTGAATGTGCTTACCCCTCACTCAAAATTCAATTGCAAAAACAAAAGGGGGATTTCCTCCCTAAAAAAAAAAATTTTACACCTCATAATGGACTTCACTTGGCAGTATATACAATGGGATGGAACTACAGCAATGGAAAGAATTCAATCAGGTAAAGGAAAAAACGTTAGGAAGGGTCATTTGGAAAGATCTTCATGCTGGATAGTGGAAGGGACCCAGCCCCCTACTCTCTCTGGGTAGAGGGTCTGCCTGTGTTTTCCAGAGAACCCAGAATGGCCTGTCTGGAGCTGGAGCATGCTGTCTGGCTGCATCATGGACCCAAATCTGGGAAAGGAGCTGATTCCACCGTTCAAGAAACTGAAACTCAGTCCTATGACAGTGATGCCTCAGGGACCACCCCAAAACTGACAAAGATGAGGCTATGCCTGGCCTGGGACCAATTAAAGGAGCTGACCCAGGATGCCCAGGAGATAGTAACCAAAAATGGGAACCAGATGTCTGAGTAGGTGACAGGGTATATAGAGATAACTTAGTTGAAAGTACTGTGAAAGAAAAGGACAAAAAAGTCATTAGCATTCTTAAAACAAAATAAAAAATATATATCAATTATAAATAAAAGATTTTGTCCCTTCAAAATTTTTCTTGTAAGAGATTTCTTCTAATTGATCTACAAAATAATTTGACTACTCTATTTATAGTTACAAATTCCTAAAACTATAAAATAGTTACTATAATTCAGTTTGATAAAAAAATTATTTGTAAGATTTTGTAAGATGTTTGTCTCTTTGTCTAACCTGTCAAGCTGTGTACTTGCATCTTTGTCTGTTTATCATATCCATGAAGAGCTGTTTTTATTGAAATCAATAGTTTTCTCTCTTCTTTTTCTTTTGCATTTTTGGATCATTTGTTCAAAACTTAATTTGGGTTATAGATTTAAAAGCATGCTCCCATCTGGGTGATCAGCTGATCAATTTGATATTAAAATGGTTTTTTTGAGATGCTATCAGAAATTTTTTTAAGGTAACAAAAGGGACCTTTCAGGCTTGGAGAATTGGTAAGGGTTCCTTTTGATGAATCAAAGAGTAGCTGCTTGGGAAAAATTGCCCCAGCCTTTGTCAATGATTTTCATAGCCTTTCAAGAGACAACTCAATAAATGTTATTAAAATATATTATTTTAATATATTTATATTACTCATTTGTCAAAGTACTAAGTTTTCTAGACAATAAGGTTTTTGATTTAAAGATGTCCTGATACGTAAGTTTTCATATGGCTATGATAATTGATTGTCATTGTCTTTATAGTGTATTGCATGTATTTATGCCTGCAGATGTGTGGTTCTTCCGAACTGTGGAATGAAGATTATTTATAGTGACAGACTTTTCTTTCAGATTCAGACATCTGCCTTTAACAAAATATGTACATTCAATTAAAGGACAGTAACTTAGGTGAAAAGTTTCGTATGTGTTAGAGATGATTGATTAAAAAGGTTATTCTGTATCAAAATGAAAATTTAAGTGTATTACAAAATGTCATCATGATTGTTCAGCTACAATATTATGTATGGCTTTTGATTTCTAATTCTACTTGTAAAATATGTAACTGTTTTCTGTTAATATTCTATAGGAATTTAAATACTAGGACATCCATAGTTGGCAGAAAATAGCAGTTCTATTAAATATTCTAAAGTGCTCAATATTCAGATAAAACAGTAACATTAACTTTACTTCCTCCATTACCATGTAATGCCATTAATCTTCTCTTCTGGATGTTCAACAACTGAGGCTTGAAGACCAAAAAACTAGAAAGATAGACAGGCTAAGAGGATAGCCAATATTTTGGCCCCAGCCCTTCAAGGTCAATGATGACCCAGGATATAAGAGAACCTCTGCTACAACATCCTATAACTCAGTGAGTCCCTGGTCTTCTGACCAAAGAGATTGTGGGACCACAGAGGAAGTGATCAATGATGTGTAGTGTACCTGCAGAGAGTCACCAGGAGAAAAAATCTCCAAAGCTTTCACAGAAATCCACCTAGTCAAGCAATGGCTATGACTCCTCCAGACAACTGACAGAAGTATTAAGAGGTGCTGTGCATAGTTCCAAGGCCATTCCTCAGGAGATTTAACTGACCTTGATAGATAGGAAGAAATTAATTTTAATTAATATAGGTCTCACTTTGACTTGGTCTTAACCATCCAGTAGAAAAATATAATCATAAGGAAGAAAGTTGTCTGCAGAATTCTCCAAACACAGCTCCTTCAACTTTAACTAAACACCTACGATTGCAACTATGAAAACAGAAAAAGGGGAGATGTCAGGAGTGGCTGAGCTGGCGAACATTCACACATGCGCGACTGAGCACAGGGTGCCCGGGGAGCACCCTGAGGGAATAGAGCCTCCCAGGTAATCAGCTGTTCCAGTCCTGAGAACTCAGGGCATGAGAGGCAAACTAGTTGTTAGGCAAAGGAGTTTCACCTGACATCAGCTTTCTAAATGTGTAGATGCATGCACTGCAGTGGTTGAGTAGTCTCTTTCCTCCCACCTGGAGAGAGGGCTCCACCTAACCTCAGCTTTCTGTATATTGTCCCTTATCTTTGTTTCTCCATCCTCTTGCCATCATTCTCCCCAGGAAATTTGAGAGCTGCTCAGGACTTGACTGACTGGTGCCACTCACAGCAGGATTGATATTTCTATTGAATAAGAAGTCACCCAGAAGTGATCAGTGGTCTAATCCAGTATCACACACCCACGATGCAATCACCTCCCCAAAGCCCCACCTATGAGTGTATAATGCTTTGGAGGGACATCTAGGTATAAGCCATCACAACATATGCGTATGATGAACAGTTATTATTTGGATCAATTCCACAACATAGTGAGGTATAGGAGGGTAGGAAAGAAGTACAGAGTACTTTTGATGAGGCTTGTCAAAAGTTACAATCTTTATGCATTCTAATTCAGATCCAGTACGCGGGTAGAGGGGTTGTGGGCAGAGTGGTTTCATGCTGTGAGTAATTTATGTGCTGGCCACTGCTGATGCAGGTCCTATCCTCTTCACCATTAGAGAGCTGAGATCCAAGGCTCTGTGAACTTATACGCCTTGGCCAGCTTGGGCCAGTGAACCCAGGCTTAGAGCACATTGTCCTCTCCGAGGTTTACCAGAATATCCCCTTCTCTACAACCTCAATTTCCATGTAAATATAGCATGGTTCAGAGCACATATGTTCAGATATAACTTTGTGATTTCTATTTCCTTTCAGGAGGGGTATGATAGTATTTCTTTCCTTTAAAATGATGTCACTCTCAATACTTGTTGGCAAACAAAGCAGGACTCAATTGAGGATGTCTGCAAATTTGCACAGGAGGAAAAGAACAGCTGGAAGCAATGATTCCCAGACCTTAATGTTTTTTTTACTTTCTTTAAATTCAATATTAGAAAAACTTATCTGATAAATTACTGTCCATGGGCAAGAAAGAGAATCAAGGGCAACTAAAGAAAATTCAACATAAGTGAAGGTAGTGTTTTTCTGCCATAGGCTCCTGAACTCTAAAGAAGTGCTCTAAAGGATTGCAGGAATGAGTAGTATATTGACTAAATTTCTGTACAACAAACCACCTACACACTTAATGTTTTAAGCCAATAGTTGTTTGTTATTGCTTGTGAATGTATGGCTTGGTTGGGAGTTGCTGATGGCCTGGGCCAGGCCTGGCTGATACTGGTGTGGGTTTACTCACATTTCTCTAATAGGTTTGCTAGAGGCTGAACCCAGGGCCTTTGAACTAAGTTACAATCCCAGCTTTTTAAATTTCTTTTTAAATTTTGATACATGGTCTTGCTATGTCACCCAGACTGGTCCTGAACTTAGAATCTTCCTGCCTCAGCTCCTGAGAGTGTTAGGATACAGGTGTGTGCCACCGTGTCCAGCTCAAAGACATTTTGATGGGGCTGATGTCTATCTTCATTCAGCTGGCTAAAGGGGATTTGTTCAAAAGGTAGCAGCAGGGTTCTAAGAGGATGAGAAAGGTGCAATCCCTTCTGAGGCCTAGGACTGGAAAAAGGATGTTATCATTTCTCCCATCTCCTATTGGTCAAAGCAACAGACAAAGTCAGTCTAGATTCAAGAGGTAAACAATTCGTCTGGTGATGATAGGGCTCTAAAGTCCCCATCAGTGGGGGCAGATACCAGAAAGCATGGGAAGGTTGGTCTCTGTAACAGTGGGTGTACCCTGAGAAGCTCACAGTGATTAAGAAGTTGTAACCCTAGGTGGTAATGATGTAAAAGATGAGCTCAGTGTGAACCTCAGTGGTAGAACACTCGCTTACTGTGGGCCTGGGTTCAGTCCAGCACCTGGAATAACAGCACCCCACCAACCTAGCTATGCAAAACGCATGAAAGTCTGTCACAAATGACTTTACCCAAAGAGATTCCTCCTGAGGTCCAATGAGACTATGACACAGGCAGTGCCAGTGAAACCAAGTCCCTGATGCTTGCAATTGGTTCTGACCCTTTCTGATCAAACAGTCATCTGAGTTATTTATATAATTTGAGAGAAAGGCAGAACTCATGAGTGCAGCCCCAGTGTTCTGATACAATCCAGTAGATGCTGTGGGAACATAGTTGAAAAATACAAAGTTTTCACCATATCACACTATAGTTGTTACCGCTGTATGTATCAGAGACACAGACTGCAACATTTCGTGTCAGTGATTTTCTCTGGAGATTATATCTCAGTCCCACGCTCCTGTCTTCTTTCCTCGCATCCCTGTTCCACCAGTTAATAATCTTTTCATTCTCATTTTAGTGGTTAGTTTATTATTATGGTTTTACCCTAAGCTTACACAAATGATGCTGCAATGCTGACAGAATACATTTAACTGGAATAAATTGTTCAGTTTTAAAAATCTAATTAAGTATTTACAATCCTACATTTTATATTTTGCTCCATCACAAAGTAAATGCTCAAAGAATATGGCTTTAATTGAGGCCAAAAGAAAAATATAGGTAAATTGTCAGTTTCTAAAAACAATTAAAAGCTAATGCAGTAAGCCACAGGGTCAATTCTATGTAGTTTTAATACTTTTAAATTTATTTTATGAAAGCAATACATATTATGGAGTACTTGAGAAAGAATAGGAAAACACAAAGAAAATTAAATTTAATCACAATTTCTAGTACTGAGGAGCTGCTATTAAAATAGGTGGAGTATGTCTAATCCAAAAAATCTAAGCTACAAGGTGCTCCACAATCCAAAACTATTTCAGCACCAACTTATGCCACAAATGGAAAATTTAATATCACGAAACAAATGTGTAAAATTATTTGAAACTTAGGCTAAAATGATCTTTAGGTTTATGTAGAAATTGTATACAAAAACATAAATTTTTTGTTTAGATTTGTGTCTTATCCCAAGGTATCTACTATGTATATGCAAATATTCCTGCATCTGTAAAAACCCTGAAACACCCCTGGGTCCCAAGCAGGAGCTCCCAGGACAGGTCTCACCTTTTGGCCAAGTCAGTTGTCTTGGTTACTGTTTTGTTGCTTGGACAAAGTACTCGACTCGAACAAGTTAAGTAGGAAAAGTTTAACATAGCTTCCTGTTTGCAGAGGTTTCAGATCATACTCAGCTGGCTCGAAAGCAGGGTATCATGGCAGAGGAGGCTCCACTGGCTCACAGCCTGGCAGGCAGGAAGCTGCAGAGTGAGCCCCCTCTCCCTTTTAATCCCATGCAGGCTATGAGCCCACTGGTTGGTGACACACTCAGAGTTGGGCTTTCCGTCTTCCATATCCAGAACTATCTTAAACCAATCAGTGTCCTAATCCAATTATTGTGGGCACATAATCCAGTGTCACATGCTCATAATCGAGCCACCTCCTCAAAGCCCCACATATGAGTTCATGAATTTTCAGGGAAACATCTAGATGAAAACTGTAACATCCCATCCTTATCTCCATAAACAGTCATGTGTGTCCCTTTATTTAGTTCATCTCTAAGAGTTACCAAAATCCTAATCATTTCAGTCTTGTTGAAAAGTGTGAGTCCAAAGTTTCCTCTGAAATTTAAGCGAAGTCTGAGCTGGGAGTGCCGGTACACATGGAAAGAAAGCTATGCACTTCCAGTTTACAACGGCACGAGATAAACACCGAGAAAGGCTCGCTACAGCTTCTCCACCTTTCCTTCACTTCCACTGTTACCTTGGACCAAGTGTGCCAGTGAGTACAGGCCTAAGACGAAGAAAAACTCATTGGCCTGAATAGGCCTGTATCGATGACTCAAGATTTCAGGCTCCAAATGTGACTGCAACACAGCTAACCCTACTTGACATATCACTTCATGAAAGCGATAATTCTTTAATTTTATCACTCAGCATCATAAATTAATTCACATAAGTAAATATAGATGACATACATATATTACATATGTTAAATATAACATAGCCCAGGTTAGAAAGCACCCTTTAATAATTTAAATGGCCATAAAGAGTTCAAATCTGCCTATCTGTCTGTCTGTCTGTCTGTCTCTATCTACCTATCTACCTATCCTTCCATATATCACCTATTTTGCCCCAGGAAACCAAACATATAAATATAACATGATTGTTTTATTTGTCACATACATGGATGCATTTCAAATGCCACATAGATTATACAATGTCAGATTATACAATCATATCCACTGAAAGGAAAATTCATGCTTAAATTTTCCTTTTGTGCATAATTCTTCCATGTTTAAGTGTCCTACAGGGATGGGTAAAGTGATCTACACATGTCATGCACATTCCTTTTTCATTGAGGCAAACTATTCCAAAATTGTTCTTCAAAACCTAGTTGAAATGGTTTTTTTAAAATCATTTTTAGTAATAGATGGGTATAAATATCACTTTTTTAGGATAATTAGATTAAACAGCAATCTTTCAGCTTTAGAGTGTAAAACATAGTATTTAATTTGCATACTACCCAAATTACACACATTTTAATGCTTTACTATGAAGAATTTCAAATATAAACTTCTTTACAATAAAACTATGCAAATACTGGAGCATGAGTACTTAAAAGTAATCTGTACAGAGGAAAGATCCCTTTTCCAATTCCATAGTTAAAGTGGACCATGTCAGTACCTGTATTTTGCATAGTACTTGCATATATTGGACTTTATCCAGTATTCAGAAAAATAAGAATTTTAAATGCAGTTTCTATTTTTTGTAGCAGTGATTCATTAATCTCTTAGCTATATAAAATCTTTATAAACTAAGGAACAGAAAAATTACATATTATAACACAAAATACAAAGATGCTGTAGATTTATTCTTTCATTTAGAATAAATTCTTGCTGCTTACCTCCCCTCTCTGCCTGACTCAGTATTTATGAATCAATCAGTTTTTGATAATGTTTAGCCTCAAAAGCAAATCACCACAAGAGTAACAGTTTTACCTAAAACATTTCATTGCCTTCTACAGAATGTATGGATTAGCCTATCATTAAAGCCAATGCATACATTTTGTGGAGTCATATTTTTGTAAAATGACAGGTTTATTCTGTTCTATTTTGTTGTAGGGAAGTTTAGAGATTTGCCACTTACCATAAGTACATTTTTAGATATATTCTATCTCAAATTAGCATGAACTCAGAATCAATATGAAAATTGCATCTTTGATATTCTACAATGAAAAAAATTCTGAAAACAAATATAACTATAAGAGGTGCATCAATATGCAATAGTGCATGCTCATCATGCTGATGGGAAAGTTCAGGACACTTCACAGGGAGCTAGGAGACTCTGAGATAGATGATACTCCCCAGGATTCTGGATGTCTTAGCCATACAAAGTTTCCATTGGTCTGATATCCATTTCAATCACTAAAAGAGGTATTATGCTGCTATTTTTCATTGTAGTTGTTATTTTAATATTTCATTCTCCTGTTAACTCTATGTTACTTTGTCTAAAAGGAGCTGAGAAAGAAAGAGAAGATGAAAAGAATTGGTGGAGATCAATAAAGTATTGTCTAGGATTGAGTAGGAAAATCAAACAGCCAATTTCTAGGAGTCAAGTCCAAAATCTGAGAAAAGTGTTTGTCTGGCTGGCCCTGCTTTTGCTGACATTTCACATTAGCACAATGGCCAACAGGAGGGTCAGGATGCAGTCAAATTGATCTTAAAAATGCAGGATAAATTAGTACTCTTCCAGATAAAAAAAATAGCTGAGAGAGTTTATCAGCACTAGACCTATCCCACAAGACATGCTATAGAGGTTCCTCAAGTTAAAACAGAAGAGCAGTGAGAACAATTAAGATATGCCATTTACAGGAACGTAATAACTTCAATGAATGCAAACATTATACATTATAAAGATGGGCTAAGATTATTTTTTTTTTATTTTTTTTTTAATTTAAGAGAAAATAGATACAGAAGCTAGAAATAAAAGTCAAAAAAAGACAGACAAACAACAACAACAGATCTGATATGATAACATTGTAGGTTTACACACTGAGGTGGTTGAATTTTGGCAGTAGTTACAATATTGCATGTCATTACCTTCCTAGGGGTTGGGGATATTGACAGATATAGACATGTAA